>JARYGA010056430.1:0-282596 GCA_030545235.1 Helianthus tuberosus | reverse complement strand
CGCTTGAAAATGGATATTCTCCGAGAAATCCAAATTCAGAAAGAGTCGAAAAGGCAACAAACTTACAGTGGGAGTCGGAGTCTTCAGTTAATTTGCCAGAAAATATTGATGTCACGTTTACATCATCTGACACTGATCATGAGTCCGAGTTAATAAAGAAAGTGGTCGATCAGGTGTTGGATAAAGATGAATCCGAGGAGTCAAAGGTGATTGGCCAACAAAATCTTCATCCGGCGTTTAATTTTGTACGCCTCAACACATTTTTTGAAGAAAAGCGCCCCTGGGGGTGGTGTGCGGGCGTTTTGGGCGTTTTTGAGACAATTCACGTCTAAATACTGCCCCACTACGGGTGGTCTTAGAGCATTCACATCCATTCCACCAAATTGTGTGAGTGGTGTTTTTATAATTTAAAAAGTTAAGATGTGGTTGAGTGAAGTGGAGAGAAAATATTACTGTTCATCTGTATATTTGAAGAGACACTGTTCACTACCCTATAATTTTTTAATATATTTTGAAGTGGTTGTGAGTGAAGGAGAAAGAAAATGTAATGATAAAAGTATAAAAAAAATATTACATAATTGAAAAGAAGAAAGAAAATGTAATGTTTTTTAGTGTAATCTAGGGTAAAAATATGGTGAAAAGGATGTGAATGCTCTTACACCCTAACCTACCTATAATATTTAGAGAAATATATCGAGAATGTTAAAAAAACTATCTAAATTCCCTCTCTATTTGATTCTCTAAAATAGAGAAAAAAAAATATAGAGAAGCCACAATGAATTTCTAAATACATAAATTTACTATTCACTTCACATATATATATATATATATATATATGTATATGTATATATATAGGGTAGGGTTCTACGGTAAACAACCTTCTAAGAGTGAACTGTGTGAACTGATCTGGACCCTTGATTTTCTTTTTAGTTGTTAAGGGTAGGATTGTAATTATATAAAAAATTAGATTTAAATCATCATTTTAATAATTGAATTAGGTTACATCTTTCCTATTTTCAATATATTATCCACAATATCTTTCCTATTTTAAATTCATTATCCACAATATCTTTTATTTTAATTTTATTTTTCAGATTTAATCACCAGAATTCAAATTTTGATTTTTAAGATCCATGTAACCTTCATATTTCAATGGTATACACATGTGTACTTGGATATAAATAAAAAAGTACGCACGTGTACTCAGCATCGTACATATGTGTACAGTAATTCACAAGTGTACATCAACAATCAATTCAAAAAAAATTCTGAGATATCACAAAAACAGACGATATACACATGTGTACATCGCATTAAAAACAGGACGAAATCAAAATACATATGTGTACATCGCATTTAAACAAAAAAATCAGAATACACATGTGTACATCGCACTAAAAACAGAGCAACATCAAAGAATTGAACAAAAAACTCAACAACTAATTTCGTCAGATCAATTCTGGAGAGACCAAAAAAACTCAGCAACCCTATCGATTCCGGCGATAAAAAGGCGAACAACCCCTATTGGTTCAAACTTCATCATCGGCGACGAAGATCTGAAAAACTCAGCAACGATCCCGCGAAGATCTGGACCACCGTCGAAGCCTGATTTATTTGATTCCTACGATAAAATGGCGAACATTAGTTTTATTCGATTCCGGCGATAAACATCAGATCTGGCTTCGATTCCAGGGATAAAATGACTGTGAATGTGAGAGACCACCGTCGAAAACTAGATATGGACCACCGTTTTATCGCCGACGATAAACATCAGATCCCGCTGTTCTCTTTCTCTCTCCCGTTCTCCTGCCGCTCGATCTCTCTCTCATCGTGGTTCTGAGTTGTATGTGTGTGCAGTATAGAAAGAAGGGAGGTTGGGGGGTTGTGTGAAGTGGCTTGCCGGAAAAGATGAAGAACGAGATCAATCGGTGGTGGTTTGGGTGTGTGGGAGTGCGGCCGGATATCGGGGTGATGACTGATGAAGGTGGCCGGCGTTGCTCCGGTTGCCGGAGCCGGAGAAGAGAACGAGGGGGAGAGCAGGGGTGTCGGCTGGGAGTTTTTGTAACGTTCCGCATTTTCGTACTTTCTTATTTTAGGAAGTCAAGTTGTACTTTCCGTTTTTAGACACTTGTACTCTCGTTGTAGTCTATTTCGTTGCAATTTGTAATCCGAGACTATTGATCATAATGAAAACGAGGTTATTTCTGATCATGTTCGTGTATTCATGTTAGACTTGTGTGCAACTATAATCAAATTCACGTTTGAACAATATATTATTCAAGGATTCTTGATTCTTTATTTAATCGATACTTGATACTCGTTAAATTAAGTAAAACTCATAAAACAATGAAAATCAGATCCTAACCCTTGAAACTCGAAAGCTTCGCGAAATAAATCGTTTATCCTTAATTTAATTCGTTATAAATATGGTTATTTATATATTTAATTGTTTAATTAATTTTTACAATTTAAAAGTTTTATTCTTTTTATTTTTAATCTAGTTAACCTCGTTACGTTTTAAAGGTAAAATAAGTTAACCTAGTTAACTAAATTTCAAACCTTAGGGGTCTTGGTGCAAAATTATAAAACGTTTAATATTAATACACTCGTTACGTTTGACTTCTCTTTTCATATTGCCGCCCAAACAAGATCACCGCAAGCAAACAGCTTTAATTTCCTTTTATGCACTCGCTGATTTGTCGGGATCGGTTACGCGTTTCTCTTTAGGCTATTGCATGAACCTAACCAGAAATCAGACTTCATACTTTCACCAAAAACGTCTTTGAAATCAAGACCATAATCATCTGCCCTTTCCATAAAACCGATACCATGAGACTATAAAACCATACCTTAAGTCTTTCTTTGTTGGTGTACCACCCCCTTCTCCACTCCCGATCAATCACAGACCTTGGCGACACAAACAACCACTCCCCGTTCGCATATCACCTGCACAGTCGCCGGAAACTCACCGGAGTAAACTGCCGTCGCCGGAGAAGTCGAGAACGTCTGAAAGCCTCCACTCCGTTCTTTATTTCGAGTCGGTATAATCTCTTATTCTCAAACTCTTTCTGTTGATTTGTCATCTTTAATATTCATTCGAAACAACGGTAACAATACGGATTAGATAACAGTGTTCGGTTTGGTTGAAACGATCTCGACTCGTTTCGGAATCTTATTTCGGTACCTTGTCGATTCATTTTTTATATTGTATACATAAGACATCAGCTGTGGACTAACGAAAACAGGTTATATAGATGATTCAACATATTCAACTTTGGTTTCATGTTTCTGTTCATTGAGTTGTTTTAAACGAAGAAGATGATACTGGCAAAGAAAGTACTAATGTGGACTGGTGGTTATACGTGTGCAAACACAATCAGAGGTCGCGAGTTTGACCCTTGCCTCCTACAAAATTGCTGGACCACCTTTCCATTTTAGCTACATGCATTTATGTAGCAGACTCAGTTTCCTTATAACAGAATTAAAAACCCAAACACATAAAATCTTTGTAACACAGAATGGTGGTTGGAACCCTTGCAAACAAGCCGGAGTTCACGGGTTCGAACCCTGCCTCCGGCATACTAGTTGCTTTTTTATTTCTTTATTTTTTTAAATAGTTTATTCTTTTATTTTATTCTTTCCTCCTTTAAATCCAATGGCAACTTCAAATAAACCAACTGTTATCTTTTTATTTTATTTATTTATTCATTTTCTTCTTTTATGCTAATTTCTGTAAAGTTTGTTAATATCTTAAATGACCAACATTTTAATAATACTTTTATAACATTAAATGTTAAAAATTAGATAAATTATGAATACCAAGTTAATCAAATTTGTAAGCCTTAAATATTAAAAAAATATATATTTAACGAGATCGTATGTGGTATTTCAATATTTAGGATAATCGCTCTTATTCGTTCTTTTGGTTTTTCTCAACTTTTACCCGTGCGTTATCTTAAAAGGAACGCCAACGCAACCTATGTGAGTACACTCGATCCCATTTTTATTTTATCACTTTTGGGTGCAACATGTATTCTATACAAAAACACGCAACGCTTGAAACCTGTTATATGCACACTTAATCCATTTTTAAACATGAAACAATTTGATGCTTGTTAATCTCGTATGTTATGAAAATATTTCGTGTCTATATGCTCATTAAACTTCTGAGACTTATTAAAGTTCAGAGACTTATTAGACTTCTTATACTTATTAAACTCCTATGCTATAGGAGTACGCACCGCCCTTGAGTGAGTCTTGGGGTGTTTGCGTTGGAAACTTGGGTTTGACATATAGTGACACCATTTCAGCATATTAGTAACTTGTATTATGTTGTTCATGTTGTATATGAGTACTTACACTTTTTATTCTACTTTATGCTATGTATCAAACTTGTATACTCGCCAACATATTTTGTTGATGTTATTTTAATACATGTTACAGGTTGATAGAGAAGATGATGAAGAAGCAAGTTAGGGTGGACTAGAAACTCACCTAGAAAATAAACTATGTTTGAAATTTGAATTATCTTTTGATCATGTTTGAACAATGTATGACATTTTAGCATTTATGAAATTGAATTTAAATTATATTGTCACAATAGTGTTATGTTGCTTTTGAGCGATTTGTTCGTCTCATCCCGATGTTTCCGCCATCGGTTGGGTGTGACAGTTTTTGGGGTAGGGTTTTTGACAAAATGAAGAAGATAAGGTTATATGTTGATTACTTGATTTATGAGAGATTTATACAATCAATTTAAGATTGAAATTACACATATACCCTTTTTGTATTCAAGTAAATAGAAAAAATTAACCACATAATTACCATCATGCCATTCATTTAAATCTCAAGATCATAAAATCCAAGGGGCCCAGATCAGTTCACACAGTTCACTTTGGAGAAGTTGTTCACATTTGAACCTAATCCTATATATATATATATATATATAGGGGACCGCTAGAATGAGAACCACCACGAGTTATGAGAACCGCGAGAACCACACCCCGCGGGGGGGCGTTGACCACGATTTTTTTTACGACTAGGTGTGTATATTTTAAAAACATTCGTAAAAAAAAAAATTTCAAACGGCGCGCCCGATGGGGTAGTTTTTTACACCCAAAGTTTGGTGTTTTTTTTTTCTTTTTTTTTTTACAAACTTTGGGTGTAAAAAACTACCCCCTCGGGCGCGCCGTTTGAAATTTTTTTTTTACGAATGTTTTTAAAATATACACATCTAGTCGTAAAAAAAATCGTGGTCAACGCCCCGCCGCGGGGTGTGGTTCTCGCGGTTCTCATAACTCGTGGTGGTTCTCATTCTAGCGGCTATATATATATATATATTATAGGGTTAGTATCTGAAGAAAACCCTTACAATTGAGAAAACTTTGAGAAACTCTAACCTCCCGATTTTTTTTTTAAAAAATTACGCATGTAATATACATGTTTTTAAGGGTTTTGGGCAAAAAAAAAAAAAAAAAAAAGCGCCGAGTGGATATTTAAAAAAAACAAGTTTCTAGGGTAACATATGTCAGACGAATGTAAAATATGTTACACCAAAACTTGTTTATTTTTTTAAGATATCCACTCGGCGCTCTTTTGATTTTTTTTGCTCAAAACTCTTAAAAGAATGTATATTACATGTGTAAATTTTTTCAAAAAATAAAAAAAAAAATTTGAGAGCTTTGAGTTTCCCAGGTTTTCTCGCCACAAGTGGGTTTTCTTTTTATCTTTAGCCATACTATATATATGTGTGTGTATATATATATATGTAAATGTTTGTGAGTGGTTGTTAGTATAGGAAAAAAAGATAAAAGAATAACAAAATATTATTTAACTGAATAGCGATAGATATCAGATATTGGGTTTCGTACACATATTTTAACAAAATTTAGCGTAGTTGAAACGTGCGTATTAACCAATCCAAACAAAACTTTCTCATATCACTTACCAATGCAAACCAAAATAGTAATAAAACAATCATAGGGTGTTTAAGAAACACTTACCTAAAAGGTTGTAGAAAACGTCAAATTTGCTAAACACCATGAGACAACAACTCAGTCGCTAATTCAGAACATGACAACTCCACCGAGCAAATAGTCCAAAAACCAGTTAAGATTAAATGATACTGCTTTGAAAAACTAGCTCTGACCACGCTCCAGAACCAGGGGCAGATAACAATTGATATAAATTAAAGATATAAATTATAACAATAACAATTGATAATTCAATTTTAAACAATTTCAAAATTCGTAAATCAATGAACTTTTTTGTACTTTCTAAATAAAATACAAATATATATTGATCTCTAGTTTCTTCTCATTTCTACCCCATCTTTTCCCAATCCAGCGCCAATTGCTAATATCTACAAGGTTCTGACTGTTTTTGAATGTTACAGACCAACTAAAGTTGTTCAAATAATATGCTCAAACCTTTACGGAATTTCCAGGTTTTAGTTAGACTGTACTCTGAAACTGTCTGTAAGTTTGGCGGAGTGCCTTGATAGCCGAAAGGTGACCATAGCTACGTTCAAATTGTTTTCAGTGTGTTTTGAGCGTTGGTCACTAAAACTAAATTGATTCTAATGAACTAATACAGGGGAACCTCACTAGTACACAACTGAGCAAATGATGCGGATGTCAAAACTAAAAGGTGCAGTTAAATGGTTAACCCGCATCATAGCCATAAGATGCAGGTCTAGAACCACATTTCATAGCCAAATTACCTGCATTATTTGATCAGTTATGTACTAGTGACTGTGGAAAAAAGGGTCTAAAAGATGTCGGATGAGTGCTGCGGGTATAATGGTCACGTTTATTGAGAAACGATTTTTATCTACTTTTCAAGATTCCTTATTTCACACAACACATGAAAATGGCCACCCATGGTGTTGGTGGCAATTTTATTGATAATGATAAGGACTGATAAGCACTGTTAGATAAATTACAACATAGCCTTATAATACGCTCTCTTTAAGTTAACACACACATCAAATAAACAAATGCAGGAGACTCAAATTATAACGAGGTAACATGAAATGCAGACAAGTAAACTATGTTTGTGCAGCTCGTTTCCATTTTGCACTGAACACCATCACCTTTACATACACCCAATCTTTCAACCTATCAAAAAAGTGAAAAAAAGCTTTTCTCCCACGCCGGTTGACAAGTAAAGGGCCACATGTTATCCAAAACCCAGTTGCAAAACCAGTAGCTCCGCCAATATAAAACCATCTCTGGAGTTCATCTATTCCTTCCCCTCCACCATTATTTCGACCAATGAGTTTTGGCACCTCTAACTCTTTGTCTTTAGGCAGTACTTGGTTAGGGGAGGTCCACATAGTCCTGCATTTCTGGTGTACCTTGAAGGTTCAAAGGACTGAAGTTGAGTGCTAGATGGAATTCTCCCTGATAACTTATTATAAGACACATCTAGATAATTTAATAAATTCATCTGCGACATACTTGATGGTAACCGTCCAGAAAGATTGTTTTTCGATAGATCTAGGGTTAGGAGTTTTTTCATCTCACTAATATTTTGTGGAATCTCCCCTGTTATAGCATTGTTTGACAAATTTAGTGCAATTAGTCCATAATCACTCATAAGTTCATATGGAATTCTTCCTGTGAGATTGTTACCTGACACATCAATGCTCTTTAACAATCTGAGATTCATGCTAAATTCACGTTCGCTTCCTTGCCACTTGATTAGCTCATGGTCAACATATTTACCAACTAAGTTACCATGAGATTTGCTTACAAACTGATGTCAAACAATAATAAGTATGCACGTTATGGTGAGTTGAGAATTCATCTTGAACCATGGCCGTGAGATTACCGAGACATGGAGGGATAGTTCCATATAGGTTGTTCAATGACAAGTCTAGAATTTGTAGATTTGCTAATTTACATAATTGTAACGGTAAGGTTCCAATAAAGCTATTTGATGCTAGGCTAAGAGCATACAAACTTGATAACTCTTCCCCAATCCAAATAGGCACGTATCCGGAAAACTTGTTGGCTCCCAATTCCAGAAAATTTAAGTTGGTGCAATTCATTAAAGATAAGGGAAATTCTCCAGAGAAGTTGTTGTTGTATAAATACAAAACCTCAAGATTCATCAAATTTTCAATAGAAGCAGGAAGCCTTCCATACGAATTATTATATACTAGACTAAGAACTTTTGGATCTTTAAAACGCCATAAACAGTCTGGAATTTGGCCTGTGAATGAGTTGTAGGAAAGATCAAGAAGGTGAACACCCCACTGTTAATTTGACACTAAAAGGAGATTTCTCCGTTTAACTTGTTTTTAGAAAGGTCTAACCTTTCCAAACTGGAGGGAACCTTCAGTATAAGACCATAAAAGTTGTTGGAACTCAAATCTAGTACTGAAAATTGAAGGTCAAAAGTGAATGACAAATCCTCTACTTTCCCAGAGATGTTATTGGATGAGAGATTCAAAAAAGTCAATCGAGAATGCCATGTATTCCAAAACTCCTCTAGAATTGTATCTGAAACTCCGGTATTTGCTATATTAAGACGTGTAAGATTTTTAAGATTTTGAATCCATTTGGGAAAGTGAGGCCCTAACTTGCAAAAGCTCAAGTCAAAATCATTTACATTAGAAAGGTTTGACATGTGAGCTTCAAAAGGAACTCCTTTTAGTGAGTTATTTGAAAGATATATGTTCAAAAGCTTTGACTTTCCAATGTTTTCAGAGATGGCACCTTTAAGAGAATCGAAAGAAATGTCTAGATATTGAAGCTCAGGTAGTTGCCACAGTTTTTCACTTAGTGTTCCATTTAACTGATTGTTAGAAAGGTATAAAGATTGTAGGGATACAAACTTTTGGATATTAGTGGACACTGAACCTGTGAATTGGCTACTTGAAGGATATAGTGTTTGTAATGTAACCGATGCGCATTGAGACAAGTTATTCATGAAAATAGGAAAGTTTGTAGGCATTGAGTTGTTATCAATTGATAAAGATTTCAAACTACAAAGATTTCCAAGATATTTTGGAATCCCATCTAACTTGTTGCTGGAGAGATCAAGATCTACAAGTCTATTGCTAGTTAATGGAAACAACCAATGATACATGGACGAGTTAAGATTGTTGTTTTTCAAAGAAATGGATACAATAGATGAAGAGGAAGAGTTTACAGATAAAGACCATGGATTCACAACCTGTGACAGGTCACATTCTTCTAAAACTAAATGTGATAGTTTACGAAGACTTAGAATCACATCTACCCATTCATTTCCTTTGGCTAGAGAAATACCTGACATGTCAAGGCTCACTAATTGAGACGGATTAGACAACCAATATAGGCTTTTAATTGTACAACTGCTGAGGTATTCAAGTGACAACTTTTGCAAGTTCGTGAGGTTTCCAAATTCTGAAGGAATTGTTCCACGAAATTCGTTCCAGCCGAGGGCAAGATACCTTAGTTGAGTCATGGAACCAACGAACATGAGAATGGTTCCAACTAAAGAATTATGGGAGAGGCCAAGGTCACGTAACTCAATCAAGGAACCAATAGACTTGGGAATGGTTCCATCAAAAGAATTAAAAGAAAGGTTGAGATACCTTAATTTGGTCAACGAACCAATAGACATTGGAATGGATCCACTGAAAGAATTTCCGGAAAGGTAAAGAGACCTTAATTCGGTTAAGGAACCAATGGACTTGGGAATGGTTCCATCTAAAGAATTTCTGAAAAGGTCAAGATACCTTAATTCGGTTAAGGAACCAATAGAATTTGGAATGGTTCCAGTAAAACGATTCCAATCGAGGCTAAGATGCCTTAATTTGGTCAAGGAACCAATAAAACTTGGAATGGTTCCACTAAAGGAATTTCCAGAAAGGTAAAGATGATCTAAGTGGCTTAAGTTAAGCAAGGTATGGCTAATCGTACCTTCAAGATCTCCAAAGGTTAAGTCAAGACTTGTGACATGACATGTTTTGTTGTTGCAGGTGACTCCACCCCATTTATAACAATCATTGGTTGCAGCTTCTTCTTAGATGTCCATGTAGAGAGAAGACTGTAGGGATCTTGATCAATGTACGATTTCAAATGAAGAAGCGCATGTCTCTCCTTATTGATGCACTTACAGTTACACACTCCTGCTACAACTTGGTAGCCAAGAGGAGTCGCAGTTATAAGTTTTGGGTTTTTTAGCCCATGAGGGAAGCCCAATAACAAGTTTAGCCCATTTGGTTTATTCTTTGAAGAAGAATAAAAGAAGAAAGCAGGGTTTTTTCTTTCAAGACCCTATAAACACTCACAAAACAAAACACACAAAAAGAAGAAGAATTTTCGTCACCAACATACCCAGTTGCAGAGGTCGTCAATTTCCCGGAGATTCAACCGTTGGATCGCTCTAATTTTTGGACACAGTCATTCTGACATCTGGGTGATCTTATCCAACGGTGGGTTTGTCTAAATAACGTCTGGAAGTCTGTCTGCACAGCCTCTGTTCACTGCTGCAGATTTTGGTTGTATTTCCTTCTTTTGTCTTTGTTCTTGATTCCATATGCTTGATGTTGTTGATTCCAAGTGTATGATGTTTGTTATATGCCTCTAGTATACCTAGGGAAGACTTTGTATTGCTCTAAATTGGTGATAGTGGATTTGAAGCGGCTCTAGTAGTCCCGTGGTTTTTACTCTCCTTTCTTGAGAGGTTTTCCACGCTAAAATTTGGTGTTCTTGTTATTATTGTTTTCGGGCTGTTTAGATTGTAGTTGGGATACCCTATTTGTTTGCATCCTCACAGGTTCATTCAAGTTTGGGAAAAGTCTTGGTCAAACGAAGTTTGCTTCCGCGTTTGTGTTTACCGTTTGTGACCGGGTTTCGCGTTTTTTCCCATCATAGTGGTATCAGAGCCATTGGCTCTTGTTATTGGGTTGAAATTTGATTGAACGATGGAAGCTAATACAAGTAGGATTGTAAATTTGAATGGTTCTAATTATCATGTTTGGAAAGGAAAGATGGAAGATCTCCTTTATGTGAAAGATTATTATATGCCTGTGTTTAATACCGATAAACCTGAAGGTAAAACAGATGAAGAATGGAATATCTTGCACAGAAAGGTTTGTGGTTATATTCGCCAGTGGGTTGATGATAATGTTTTGAACCATATTAGCGGGGAGACTCACGCTCGTACTTTGTGGAACAAGCTTGAGGAATTGTATGCTCGGAAGACCGGAAACAATAAACTGTTCTTGATTAAACAGTTGATAAATTTGAAGTACAATGATGGAACTCCTGTTACTGATCACTTGAATGTTTTTCAGGGTATTATTAATCAGCTTGCAAGAATGGGTATCAACTTTGAAGACGAGGTACAAGGCTTATGGCTTCTTGGTACTTTACCGGATTCTTGGGAGACTTTTAGGACATCATTGTCCAACTCTGCAGCAAATGGTATTATTACTATGGAAATGGCTAAAAGTAGTATTTTAAATGAAGAGATGAGAAGAAAATCACAGGGTTCCTCTTCACAATCAGATGTCTTGGCCATAGAGAGCAGGGGGAGAGTGTTGGATCTGAGTTTGTTTCTGATTGTATTTTTGTTTGAAATTAAGATGAAAGTGGATGAGTGTGCAGCGGAATTAAATGGAAACAAACTTTGCATACAATCAAACGAGAGTAGTACTTTAATCAAACATCTTTACACAATGAATCGAAAGATTGAATTTGTTTCAACAACGATTACAATGATTGATGAATGATTGCAAACTCCCCCTCAGCCAGAGCTCAATAGTTTGTTCGTGCAAAGAAGACGATGTTGTAAAAGAGCTAATAGAACAGTGCATGGTACTGTTCTATTTATAGGCACTAGCAAACCACTGAGCATCTAATGCTGACGTCACCATGAAAGTGACATCTAACCTCCTAACAACTCTAACCTCTGATCTATACAAACACTGATGTATAAACTACTGCTATTACATATAAGACACTTAAACAGCTGCTGCATCCTTCCACTGCTGTGAACCCAGCAGTGCTTGTCCGGATCAGCAGTATTAGACTCAAAGCAGTAGATTCAATCAGCAGAGCTTTGGTCTTCCATCAGTCTTTGATATTTGGCAGTAGATGCAAGGCGGCAGTTGAAGGTCAGCACTTAGTAAGATCAGCAGATAGGAGGTCAGTAGATATGAAACCACTTTCAAGGGGAGAGGTTTGCATGAACAACTTGTAAAACATCTGCTTATTCTGGATCCACTGCTCTGATCCAGTTTTGGCTTTAATTATCTGTTCCTCTTGATAGGGTTCAATCCCAACAATCTCTCCCTGGAACAGATAATGCCAAAACTCCTCATTATTGTGGAGATCTTTATTGCCTCATCAACAGTTCCCTTATCTGGCCTTTGAATTGTAGTTCAAAGTCTAAGGCATCTGTATCGTCATCATCCCTGCTAAGTGGAAGATCAAGGAGATCCTGCAAATCTTCAAGACTCAGGCCAAGAGCTTGTTCCCTTGATATTTTCTTCACTACTCCACCAGACCTGAGCAAAGTCAATACGCAGGTCTGTTTATCAGTTTCCCACTTTAGTATTTTTGAGCCTGGTGGGTTTCTTGGGAGATGTTTATTTGCAGAAGTATTTGGTGAGGCTGGCCTATTCAGGACTGGCAAAGCAGTACTTGCAGATTGTTCTTCTTCAAGATCTTCTTTTATCATTATTTTGAGACCTGCTTTTACAACAGCATTTCCAGCTTTTAGATCTTGAATGGTTTCTGCACTTGGCTGGTTTTTGCTCCTTCTTTTGTAGATGGCAGCACCATCTGGAGCAGTGGTTCTTTTGAATTGCAGCTTTGGTAGTCTTTTAGAGACGTCTGCCTTGGAATAGTCAGGCCTTTTAGGAACTGTAGGGTCTTTCTTTCTTAGTTCCTCCAATCTTCTATAAGTGGCCCTGACTGCATCTTCTTTCCATCTTGCCACTTGGTGTTTTGACCCATAGTCAGCAGCAACTAGCTCCTCTTTCATTCTCTTCAGCTCAAGTGATTTGTCAGGCACATTCTTTTTGGACTCTCCCTTTTTGTGAGCCATGGTGCTTTTAATGTAGTCTTTTTCCAAAGTTTCAACTGCTTTTTCTGAAATTTGTTGACTGACATTTTTTGCAAATTGTTCTAAGGATCTGACTTGTGTGAGCAGATATTGATAGTATCTTGAAATTTCTTTGTTAGATTTCCCTTTTGTGTTTTTGTTTGAGATATCCTCTGCTTGTTTGGCCTTGATTTTCAAGTATTCATCAACGTTTTTAGGCCAGGGATATCCTTTGAGTGATGGCAAACTCCTTTTGGCAGGGTCATCCTCATAGTAAAAAGACTTTATTTCTTCTCTAACAGCTGCTAGTTCAAGAGGAAATTGAACACCTGTAGGATGTAAGGGTTTGTACATTTGAACTGAAGAGAGAGGGACAGGTTTTGGTATTGTGGCAAGAGCTAAGGATTTTGAAGATGTCTGTGGTGGTGAAGTGTCATCATCTTTGAGAATTAGCCTTCTCCTTTTTGTTTGAGGAGGGGCTGATGATGTTTTGGATGGAGCAGTGGTGGTGGATGTATTGGCAGTGGATTGTGATTGACTAACAGCTGTTGAAACAACTGGTGTTTCAACCACTGTTGTCATTACAACAGATGTTATAACATCTGCTGTCTTCTGCTGTATGTCAGCAGGTGTTGTTTTTGATGGTGATGATGGTAAAGCAGTGGATGTTGTGTGTGTTGAAGTGGTGTGTGTTGATGGAACAACTGTTTGGCAAGCAGTAGTTTTTGTAACTCCTGTTGCATCAGCTGTTTTGTATGGTGGTTTTTTAGCAGACTTTGAACGTCTGGTTGGAATGGATTTGGGTTGCCTCACTTTTCTAGTAGGCTTCTTCTTTTCCTCAACAGGATTTTCATGATCCTTTGACCCAGAAGTACCATGATCTGGATGATCCATTCTGTCCACCCTGGCTTTCCTTTTGGCCTCTCTATCCCTTTTTACACTTGCAACTGCTTCTGCTAGTGCATTTGTTGTCACATCAATTTTCTTGCTTCCATCTGGCAAAGGGATTTGTGTGGTCATGTTTGCATTTTCTGGTTCAAGGTAGAGACCATCCTCTATTCCCTTCCTTTTCCACTCCTTAATTTTCTCCCCCTTTTTGGCATTATCTGGGGGAAGCTGATAAATGAAGCGAACTTTTGGAGGAGCAGTGCCAGTGGTGTGTAGGATCTGAGTTTTGAGAGCCTTTAGATCAGCCTGAGTGTTCTTGAACCTTGACTCCATTGCATTTCTCAGCTGTTGGGCATGTTTTTCATGTTGCTGATCTGCCAATTGTGCTTGTTGATGGAGAAAAAGGTTGAAACAAATTCCAGAGCTCATTTGTAGCAGGTGCCCTTTGTGGAGCAGGTGCTTGAGATGGAACAACAGTTGATTGTATCTTTTGTACTTGTAACACCTGTTGTAACATATCTTTGAGTTCTGCAACAGAGTTATCAAGCTTTTCAATTCGATCCGTCAATTTTTGGTATTTTAAATCATCACCCAAGTTAATGGGATCATCTAATTTCCCACTAGCAGTGGTTTTATCAGCAGTTGATGTAGGGAGTGTACTCCAAACATTAACCACTGATGCCCCTTTTTCTTGGTACTGGGGTCTTCTTCCTTCAACACTTGACAACCTTTTGATGTTGCCAGTAGGATAAATAAATCCACTGGTGGTTTGCAGAGGTGCTATCAAAGGAATTGCCTCCAAGGAAGTCTTATTAATGTAACCACTGTCCAACTGTGAACCAATGAGTTCAACAGTTGTAGTGGCTGCTGTAACACCTGTGCCTCCACGGCCATCAAACAAATGCCAAACCAATGAAATAATGTATTTCATACTTTGGACTTGTATAAATATGTGTATCTTTTGCACATATCGACTCATGTTCGATTTCAAGCTCTAAATCGCTTTCTGGAAGGTTATACGCGCACTAATGCGTAAATATAACCAGTTTAATGCAACGAACACTCCGGCATAGTGAAATAGGCTTAACATACCTTAAATAACCTTTACATAACTTAGAAATAAGTTTTGAAGGCTTTGGTATGGCAAAACCAAGTTAATTCGCTTACAGGGACTAAAGTTGACAAACTGCGAAAGTATGCCAATTTGAACTGTAACAGACATTCCGGAACATGACCATAAGTTAAACATACCATAAATATCCTTTACATAGCTTAGAAATAGGCTTTGAGGGGTTCGGTGTGCTAAAATAAACTTTTGTGTCATTCAGGGACTAAAAGTGTCAAAAAGTGCACAAGTTTGCATTTTCGCGCATAACTTACGTTCTGAATACATCTGGACATCCAAAAATTTATGTAAGCATGACTACATTATATTTTAGTGTTCGCCTTAAGAAAAATCCATTCGTCGCGTCATTTGGATCGTTTTTCGCGCTTATGCGCATTCCGTCGTAATTAAGCGAACATCGCGATCGTACGACCAAACGAACCGACATCCGACATATTTTTGAGCATGTTTCATGTTTCCTATACTTTAACATCCTTGTGAAGCTTAAAAATGGGCTTAACGGGTGTTAGAAGTGCCAAAACACGACGATACGCGCATAGGAACCAAAACTGCAAAACTGCTAAAATAATAAAAAAAAAAAAAATAAAAAAAAAAATGCATAAACTAATTTATTCAGCCCTTAACACCTCCCAAAGGCCAAATGACACTTGTTAAACTCCTATGGTGTCCATTTTTAGCCACCACAACTTTGTGACAAGTGTACGGGCTAGATCTTTTCCCCTTTTCCAAGAAACAATCTCAACGGTTCACCAAAAACTATATATACCCATGCCATTCCAACCTCATTACTTACTAGAATCTTATTAGTTGTGTTCTAAGTTGAAACTTTGTTTCATACCTGAACTATACTGATTTAGATTAGCATTCGGGGACCCTTCGTAAGTATTCTTTCGTTCTTTTCCTTATTTTTACTGCTTTTCGAGTCAGAAAGTCAAACTTTGTTTGACTTTCAGCGTTGACCAGTGATGGTCAATGCGAAGTTCGTTAGAACTTCGCAACGTGATTGTAATCACGATGGTTATAGTCCCTTGGGACTATGCCTACTGATTACCACGTTGTCTAGGGTCGTAGGGTAGGCGATCTGATAAATCGCCTATACCTTCGAACCCGACCCAGTTTGGTCGATCATTAGGATCCGACCAAATACATTAGGTGACCATAGTGTAGGGAATAACCTTCCGAGGTTATACCTTATGGTCACGACGTTTAAGTAGTTGTATGATAGGTAGTTTATATGCCTTAGGTAAATTACCAGAATACCCTTTTCATGTATAATTGGTAATTAAGCATATGTAACCTAAACCTTTGTCACATAACTGATTATTTAACATGTTTAGGCATATAATACTTGTCATAGGACTAGTTAGGCGGTCCGAACGCGTTTCACGCGAACGACGCGTTAAAGTAGCATAAGCTACCTAAACGGGTCGTAATGGGTCGTAGGCAGTTATGTTAGGTTTCATTTAGTATGTAGGCTTTGTTAAACCATATCACACGAGTCTCCACACTCGTTTGGTTTACAAACCCTAATGCTACCCAGTCTTCCGATCTAGGTCCGGTTAATTAACATAGTTACCTATATTAGGTGCCGTTCGATATCCGCGATCTCTAGCACTGTTTGGTGGTTATCTTTAGACAACTGAGCAATCTCAAGTGAGTACATAGACCCCTCTTTTACTGTTTTCCAAACTGTTTTGGGGTGAAACACATGTGCCTACTTGTTACTTTCATGCTTTCCTGTTTTCACATCATATACTGCTATGTTCGTTAGTACATTATAGTACATGATCTCATTGTGTTTTATGCTATGTATGTCCATTTAGTTCATACTTAGTACATCATTTTACATTTACATTTTATGCTATGTATGTCCATTTAGTTCATACTTAGTACATCGTTTTACATTTACATTTTTATGCTATTTATGTCCATTGCGTGCATACTTAGTACATTGTTTTTCATCACATGCTTACATTTTTGGTATGACATTTGGTTTGTTTACATGGGACAATACATTCATTAACACCGATCATGCCGTTCGTTAGTAGGTAGTGGTACCATAGGAATTGACAACTCCCGTTCCGGACGTCCCAGGGAAAGGGGATGAAAGGAATGACCGAATTCGTTGTTATAAAGACAGATAGACCTTTAATTTGTTTAAAGGGTTTATCACCTCAGTCGCCAGGCTTGGATGTATGCATATTCACAATACCGCATAAATGTTCATATTAAATATTTGCATGCATTTACACAAAACATAGCTTTGATTTAAACCAAGTTTTACTTCAATACTTTGTTTTTGTGCATATGGTTTAGTTGAGACCTTTCACTTGCCATACATGACATTTTGATATAGACATTTGACATGGATATTTGACATAGACATTTGACATGGATATTTGACATAGACATTTTAACATGATTGACATTTGATCATGCATTTACACAAAACATAGCTTTGATTTAAACCAAGTTTTACTTCAATACTTTGTTCTTGTGCATATGGTTTAGTTGAGACCTTTCACTTGCCATACATGACATTTTGACATAGACATTTGACATGGATATTTGACATAGACATTTGACATGGATATTTGACATAGACATTTTGACATGATTTACATCTTGACATGAACATTTTACATTGTTTGGTTTGGTTTGATTAAGTGATTAAGTAACGATGCGTGTGTAATATGATACAAGCATGGTGGATACGCCGCTGGTACTTCCTATATATAAGTGTTTGTATGGTATTACATGTCGTAACGTTATTTGAATCATTTCAGTTTGAGACATAGAACATTTCATACAAATAACATACTTTTCACAAGACATTGATTTATAAACAACTTATCTTATGCAAACACATTTTACTTGGTTATTCATTTAACCTTACATTTATTTGTACTTATCATCTGATCTTATCGTTTTTCAAATGATTTAAAAGACAAAGCAAATAACAAGGTTCATGACTAAACATTTTCTCAAACATAAGTCATGAATCTTATTTTCACAAAACCTATGTATCTCACAGGCATTTTTATGCTGACGTACCTATTTTCACATGTGTTTTTCAGGAGCTGTTGTATAAGATGATCAGGATACACATAGACAGACTTGGGCTTTAGTGACAATAAAAGATGCAAGACTAGTTAATTATGTTGTATTTTCTTGTTTGTTAAGACATTGTAACACTTTGAATCAATAAAACGAAACTTCAATTGCCATGGATTTGAAACAATTAATTCTGTTACAACACTCCCCGATATTTCCGCCACGTTTTGTATGTTCCACGTGGTCGGGGTGTGACAGAAAAGATGGTATCAGAGCCAATGGTTATAGGGAATTAGGTTATTAGTAATGCTTTGACCTAGTCTATAACCTTTCTAGGACCCTAACGCGAGTTTACTTGCGTTTAGTCATAAAACAATACTGTCACCTATCCTTAGGTGACAACCGCAACAAGAACATGAATTTCAAAACCGCTTTGAAAACTAATCATCTGTTCTAGGATGATTGATTACTAGGTTTTGAACCCTCTATTGTAAGGTTTTGAACTCTCTGTTATATGGTTTTGAACCCCTTTGAGTTTACAAAATCTCGTCAAGGTTTTGGGTTTTAAATAATGTGAACACGTGCAAACTGGAAGGGTGAATGCCTGTATTCTGGGTTTTCTGGCTAGGCAAGCACTTCGTATACATCTCATCAGACGCGAGACCAGTTGTGCTTACCTGGGAATTCTTGGGATGAGTGTTCACTTATAGGCGAGCATGTCTTCGTGATACATTATTTTTTTTGACCTATTTACTTTGAATTGTCACCATCTCATTTGTTTGCCTTAGGTAACAAACAAATGATCACAATTTTCATTCGTTAACATTCTGTATTGATTATCCAATAACCTTTCACTCGTTTCTTCCTCTGTCTTTCATTTTCTTCTAGAATGTCTATTCCTCTTGGAACTGGTCAAATGCCCGAGCGAACAGCCAAATTTGTCCAGCAAATTGGCGAAGTGATTCAGAGGACTGTGGATTTAGGTATTGCCATGGCTCGTCTTAACAATGAAGCCTCTCGTCTCGACAATGAAGCCACTCAAGAGACACCAAAGGAAGCAGTAGTCAGGCTTGCAACAACATCAAGGAAGCGTAAGGCTTCGAGGAAACCCGCAGCGGTTACACCTAATCAAGCTGGACCTAGCCAAGTGGCAAGGCCACCAGCTAG
This sequence comes from Helianthus tuberosus, assembly GCA_030545235.1. Taxonomy (NCBI): domain Eukaryota; kingdom Viridiplantae; phylum Streptophyta; class Magnoliopsida; order Asterales; family Asteraceae; genus Helianthus; species Helianthus tuberosus. Next base: position 263,314 of record JARYGA010056430.1, on the reverse strand, counting down.
GAAGCCGTACTTAGGAACTGCTCCTAGGTGCAAGCGATGCAACCGTCATCATTCAAACCTCATACCCTGCTCCAAATGTACCTACTGTGGACGGAGGGGACATTTGGTCAACACATGCCGCTTTGCTATCCAGAACAAAGCTGTTGCAAATCTTGCTGCTACCCAACTCCAAGTCAACCCTACTCAAGCTCGTTTCCCGCGTGGTACTTGCTACAACTGTGGCGATACGAGCCATTTCAGGAACAACTGCCCGAAGATAGTCAGTGCAAATCCAACCCTCGGATGAGCATTTGGCTGAACAAAGGATGTTGCTGTCTTATGTCTTTGTTTCTTTTGTTTCGTGTATTGTGAAACAATATGTCTTGTTCATAAATAAAAATCGTTGTTCACAAATTCTGATATACAAGTATAGTTACATGTGTGTATGATTTTCCTATGATACCTGCATTAAGGAACTATGTTCCTTACAAACTACTCTTGTGATTCTCACTTTCAAGTGATCGCTCATAATTTCCTCGAAAGTTCTAAGTACTCGTTTCATTCTAAGAAACGAAGTACAGGAAATAAAGTGAAATTATGAGTAATCGTGCTTTTTACACACCTTTACCTTTAATCCTTGGTTGGATAACTAAGGATATTTTCAAATCTCATACCCATTACGTTTTGATTTTTCAACATACACAGTACCAGTATTTCAAAACAATCTTCATGATCTCAAAACATTTCATGTAGTTTGAAAACAATTTTTCTAGATGCATTGTCTGTGTTATTTCAAAAACATTGGCCATGTTATCAAAACCAACCTTTCTAATTTCAAAATATTTCATATAGTCTGAAGACAATATTAACACAATACATTTTCTGATCAAGTGCATGATTTCGAAAAGCATCATTCATGTCTTTCAAAAACCTTATACATAATTTCAAAATTCATTTCGCATGATTTTTAAAACATTTTTGTAAATATATCTACCTATTACACCTACTTTATGATTTCAAAAGTATTATATATAAGGTTTCAAAAACGTTAAACACCTTTTTCTTAAAAGAACCCCATGCATAGTTTTCAAAAATATTTTCCTCATACATTGACTTAACCTTCAAAATTCTGCTTCATATGTCGCCTTGGCATATCTAGCATCTCAATTTCATAAGCATTTTTACTTCATGTTTTGACATAAGCACGTCCAGTGCAAGGTATCAAAACATCTTCAACTTCTAAAATCCATAAGGGATCTTTTTATCTTCACAATTAGATCCTTGTGGATGATCATCATTCAAATCAGAGTCCTTAATTGGATTTCCTCATATACTTAAATTCGAACATTTCGATTCCTTAAAATCGAAATCGAATTCTTTCTTTTAAAGATCTTTCTATCTTTATAGTTAGATTCTTGATAATGTTTAAAGTACCAAATGAAATCCACGAGATGGATTCCTAGTGTGCTTTAAATACATGTACTCTGTTAGCAGAACAAACTTCTAGTTAAACAATTTTGTGGTTATGTGACTATGTGTTAATTCATCTTATGTTTTCTTTTATGCATTTTTTGTGTTTTTAATACTCTGGATATCCGTTATCCAAATCCTCGCAGGATCTTTCATATCTTAATATGAGAGATTCGTAGCAGGATATTCAAAAGGTACTACCTTAAATCCTTAATGGGCTTCTATGTAATAGTTAAGACCCTTGGATTATATAGTACTGCTCCATGATTCATTAGAGACCCTTTAGTGGTCTAATCAAAAAGATTGATTCACAATTTGGTTAAAGAACGACATCTAGTGATGTAGCTGGACAGACTCCTTGATAGTCTATTTAAATCATTTATTGATTTAGTCTAAAGGACTCTATGGCGGTCTAAGTCACGCTCATCACAGGGTTGTTCATTTGGTTTTACCCTACACATTATAAAATAGACTGTGTGAACTGTGCAAGGAATTCTCTAATTATGGATGCGCACATAATTATGAAATTTAGTGCACAGAAATCCAGTAAGATTTATTATGTGAAGGAACCGATAGTGACAACAATAACAAAATGAGAACGATGTAATGGAGGCATGGTGGACGCACCAATGACGCTTCATATACTTGTATATAAGTGTCCCTCTTACATTGCAAACATAATGTTATTAAGGTTACTAGAAGTTCAAGAACCCTAACCAATGTAGTTTGATCTTTTCAACTTCATGTTTTAAACTCTCACAAGTTTCCTCTAAATAAATTTCGGGACGAAATTTCCTAAAGTAGGGGAGACTGTAACACCTGTGCCTCCACGGCCATCAAACAAATGCCAAACCAATGAAATAATGTATTTCATACTTTGGACTTGTATAAATATGTGTATCTTTTGCACATATCGACTCATGTTCGATTTCAAGCTCTAAATCGCTTTCTGGAAGGTTATACGCGCACTAATGCGTAAATATAACCAGTTTAATGCAACGAACACTCCGGCATAGTGAAATAGGCTTAACATACCTTAAATAACCTTTACATAACTTAGAAATAAGTTTTGAAGGCTTTGGTATGGCAAAACCAAGTTAATTCGCTTACAGGGACTAAAGTTGACAAACTGCGAAAGTATGCCAATTTGAACTGTAACAGACATTCCGGAACATGACCATAAGTTAAACATACCATAAATATCCTTTACATAGCTTAGAAATAGGCTTTGAGGGGTTCGGTGTGCTAAAATAAACTTTTGTGTCATTCAGGGACTAAAAGTGTCAAAAAGTGCACAAGTTTGCATTTTCGCGCATAACTTACGTTCTGAATACATCTGGACATCCAAAAATTTATGTAAGCATGACTACATTATATTTTAGTGTTCGCCTTAAGAAAAATCCATTCGTCGCGTCATTTGGATCGTTTTTCGCGCTTATGCGCATTCCGTCGTAATTAAGCGAACATCGCGATCGTACGACCAAACGAACCGACATCCGACATATTTTTGAGCATGTTTCATGTTTCCTATACTTTAACATCCTTGTGAAGCTTAAAAATGGGCTTAACGGGTGTTAGAAGTGCCAAAACACGACGATACGCGCATAGGAACCAAAACTGCAAAACTGCTAAAATAATAAAAAAAAAAAAATAAAAAAAAAAATGCATAAACTAATTTATTCAGCCCTTAACACCTCCCAAAGGCCAAATGACACTTGTTAAACTCCTATGGTGTCCATTTTTAGCCACCACAACTTTGTGACAAGTGTACGGGCTAGATCTTTTCCCCTTTTCCAAGAAACAATCTCAACGGTTCACCAAAAACTATATATACCCATGCCATTCCAACCTCATTACTTACTAGAATCTTATTAGTTGTGTTCTAAGTTGAAACTTTGTTTCATACCTGAACTATACTGATTTAGATTAGCATTCGGGGACCCTTCGTAAGTATTCTTTCGTTCTTTTCCTTATTTTTACTGCTTTTCGAGTCAGAAAGTCAAACTTTGTTTGACTTTCAGCGTTGACCAGTGATGGTCAATGCGAAGTTCGTTAGAACTTCGCAACGTGATTGTAATCACGATGGTTATAGTCCCTTGGGACTATGCCTACTGATTACCACGTTGTCTAGGGTCGTAGGGTAGGCGATCTGATAAATCGCCTATACCTTCGAACCCGACCCAGTTTGGTCGATCATTAGGATCCGACCAAATACATTAGGTGACCATAGTGTAGGGAATAACCTTCCGAGGTTATACCTTATGGTCACGACGTTTAAGTAGTTGTATGATAGGTAGTTTATATGCCTTAGGTAAATTACCAGAATACCCTTTTCATGTATAATTGGTAATTAAGCATATGTAACCTAAACCTTTGTCACATAACTGATTATTTAACATGTTTAGGCATATAATACTTGTCATAGGACTAGTTAGGCGGTCCGAACGCGTTTCACGCGAACGACGCGTTAAAGTAGCATAAGCTACCTAAACGGGTCGTAATGGGTCGTAGGCAGTTATGTTAGGTTTCATTTAGTATGTAGGCTTTGTTAAACCATATCACACGAGTCTCCACACTCGTTTGGTTTACAAACCCTAATGCTACCCAGTCTTCCGATCTAGGTCCGGTTAATTAACATAGTTACCTATATTAGGTGCCGTTCGATATCCGCGATCTCTAGCACTGTTTGGTGGTTATCTTTAGACAACTGAGCAATCTCAAGTGAGTACATAGACCCCTCTTTTACTGTTTTCCAAACTGTTTTGGGGTGAAACACATGTGCCTACTTGTTACTTTCATGCTTTCCTGTTTTCACATCATATACTGCTATGTTCGTTAGTACATTATAGTACATGATCTCATTGTGTTTTATGCTATGTATGTCCATTTAGTTCATACTTAGTACATCATTTTACATTTACATTTTATGCTATGTATGTCCATTTAGTTCATACTTAGTACATCGTTTTACATTTACATTTTTATGCTATTTATGTCCATTGCGTGCATACTTAGTACATTGTTTTTCATCACATGCTTACATTTTTGGTATGACATTTGGTTTGTTTACATGGGACAATACATTCATTAACACCGATCATGCCGTTCGTTAGTAGGTAGTGGTACCATAGGAATTGACAACTCCCGTTCCGGACGTCCCAGGGAAAGGGGATGAAAGGAATGACCGAATTCGTTGTTATAAAGACAGATAGACCTTTAATTTGTTTAAAGGGTTTATCACCTCAGTCGCCAGGCTTGGATGTATGCATATTCACAATACCGCATAAATGTTCATATTAAATATTTGCATGCATTTACACAAAACATAGCTTTGATTTAAACCAAGTTTTACTTCAATACTTTGTTTTTGTGCATATGGTTTAGTTGAGACCTTTCACTTGCCATACATGACATTTTGATATAGACATTTGACATGGATATTTGACATAGACATTTGACATGGATATTTGACATAGACATTTTAACATGATTGACATTTGATCATGCATTTACACAAAACATAGCTTTGATTTAAACCAAGTTTTACTTCAATACTTTGTTCTTGTGCATATGGTTTAGTTGAGACCTTTCACTTGCCATACATGACATTTTGACATAGACATTTGACATGGATATTTGACATAGACATTTGACATGGATATTTGACATAGACATTTTGACATGATTTACATCTTGACATGAACATTTTACATTGTTTGGTTTGGTTTGATTAAGTGATTAAGTAACGATGCGTGTGTAATATGATACAAGCATGGTGGATACGCCGCTGGTACTTCCTATATATAAGTGTTTGTATGGTATTACATGTCGTAACGTTATTTGAATCATTTCAGTTTGAGACATAGAACATTTCATACAAATAACATACTTTTCACAAGACATTGATTTATAAACAACTTATCTTATGCAAACACATTTTACTTGGTTATTCATTTAACCTTACATTTATTTGTACTTATCATCTGATCTTATCGTTTTTCAAATGATTTAAAAGACAAAGCAAATAACAAGGTTCATGACTAAACATTTTCTCAAACATAAGTCATGAATCTTATTTTCACAAAACCTATGTATCTCACAGGCATTTTTATGCTGACGTACCTATTTTCACATGTGTTTTTCAGGAGCTGTTGTATAAGATGATCAGGATACACATAGACAGACTTGGGCTTTAGTGACAATAAAAGATGCAAGACTAGTTAATTATGTTGTATTTTCTTGTTTGTTAAGACATTGTAACACTTTGAATCAATAAAACGAAACTTCAATTGCCATGGATTTGAAACAATTAATTCTGTTACAACACTCCCCGATATTTCCGCCACGTTTTGTATGTTCCACGTGGTCGGGGTGTGACAGCTGCTTCACTTGGACTACCACCAAGAGTTACTTGTAACTCAAGGGGTGTAACCTCCTCAGGTTGTGTTGGTGGGTTAGTGATGTGCTCGAAACGGGCTAACAAAAACGACTAAATTAAACCCTAAACTAGACTCTCTAAGCTTTAAATTTATAAAACTAAGACTCTCTAAACCCTAAAACACACAACCGGCAAGTGTACCGATCGAATGTAGTATAGCCTAAGGAAGTCCGAGTATCGAACCCAAGAGACTCTACTGAATACGCTAACGACTCTATCTAGACTCAAACTGACACGACTTAACTAAATTGTTTATTGATTGGGGGGTTTTTCTAAAATCCTAAGAATGCAAGTAATGAATACTAACTAGTTTAGACGAACTAGACACGAACTCACACGAAGACTCTGACCAAGGATGATGAAGGAACTACCTAGGTTAGACGCAAGCTAAACTCAGGATGGATCTCTATTTGATGATTTTGTGGTGTGGAACCGGGATCTTAAGATGCTAAACCTATTAAGACACCACTAAGCCCCTCGAACACTCTCAAGGCGATTCTTGTGGCACTACCTAGGCTGTTACATTTACCGGTCTGCTAGATTTCTTTTCCGTCCTCTAGTTTCTTGAAAGTGCTTATGTAAGACGCTCTACTTTGCCGCGCGAACGTCTAAGGAAGCAATGGGTTCTAATCTTGGTTTAATAGGCTATGGAATGTTAAGGACTTATAACCAAACCTAGACCTATTAATATCCTCGAGCCTTTCCGCGACAAGTCTAGCAGCACACTTGATTTTATTAGATTACCGAATATTACTTCTAAGGTTACTTGTGCACTTTTCACCCTAAAGGATTAATGACCTATTATGTGATATAGACAGTCACCTAAATCAAGAACCCTAGCCCGAAACTATTCCGTGATAAAGACCGTCACCAAGATTCGAACGAAGCAATAAACAATAATAAAATAATCACAAGCACACATACGCACCAAGTTAGAAATCCAAAGCTTTTACAATGCAAGAATAACCACAAACACGTAAAAATCAAATAAAGATCCAAACTTTGTTACGCTATTGTCATAACCTAAGTAGTACGAGAAGTTTAGCCGATTATCATGTCTAAAAACATAGTAACATTCAATATTAGTTCAGAATTCATCATAGAACAATTAAAAACAAACGAAACACGGAGAAACAAGATAACAAAAACCCGTTTTCTTCGATTCCGAGAGCTCCCGAACGTTCCTTGGTGATTCCTTGCTTCCCGAATGCTTCAAAACCCTCTAATCAGCCTCCAAGCAAGTCTAAAATTCGTAATTCCTCCTCCTCACGGCTGATTATGATTAAGATATATAATAACCAAGAAAACCCTAAATTTCATGCTGATCACGACTGTCGCCGACATAACACTCCCACGCGGCCCGCTTTGGATATCAAGTAAGTGAACGCGGGCCGCGAGCCATCTGAATACTGGAATTATTTTCTAAGTTGAAACGGCCCGCTTTAGGGTTTAGAATAATTGAATGCGGGCCGCCTGGTAACTCCAGAACTGACTTTTTCGCTTCGTTTCACTCTCGAGCTCCTCGGTTTCCGTGCCAAACTTCCTCCTGTCCAGAATGTACTTCGTTTCAGCTCCTTTTTATGCTAAGACCTGGAAAACATAAAATAATCAAAAGTATGTACATTCTACACTAAAACCGACACTAAAACTAACTAAAACCGAATAAACCTAGACGCGAGTAAAGATGTATTTTGCAATACATCAAATATCCCCACACTTACCTTTTTTTCGTCCCCGAAAAAGAATTATGCAAACGGAATCATAGTCGGAATAATTGAACGGGCCAAAATATAAGTTATTTTATTAAAATCGACACTCGTGTTAGCCGCGATTGCAAGTATATCGATCCACTTAAACCCAATCCAGTTCCAAGCCCCTATTCATGCAATTTTAATTCAAGTTCGGTCAATCTACCTAGGGTCTCACGCTAGGAATTGCAAGTCCACCTAATCCCCCCTCAAGCTTATAAGACAAAAGGAACAACCACTGGGTTATTTCCTAACCGTTTTATACCAAGATCAAAAGAGTTTGAAATCAAATCTATTTTTCCATTTTTTTTTCTTTGCTTGCTTTTTCTCTTTTTTTTTCTTTTTTTCTTTTTTCATTCATTTTTTCGTGAGACTAGACGATGCTTTCCCTAACCCAGCGGTATTCCGACTGTAGAGTCGCTATCCCCAATCACAGATTACATAGGTTTCGGTACTTTTATTCGGCAAGTCGATTTCACACATCCCAGAGGCAAACCGGCTGTAGAGTCGCTATCCCCAACTCGGAATACGTAGGCCTGTGTTACTTTCATTTAGTTTCTAGCTCACTTTTTATTCTATTTTTTTCTTTTTCGACGAGATATGACCAAAAACTCTAACGATCTTAGCTTATAACGGCATCCCTTATACTATTTTTGGCGGTTTCAGTTTCTTCACTTACCCTAGATGAAAACCCACTAGTAGACCGACAATTAGGTATATTAAGATCAAAGGAACTTAGAACCGAATCGAGCCTACCCGCGCATCCCAAACTAGACACAAGCACGATTATTTATTCTCATATTATTATTATTTGAAACCGAACAAAAACCCAACTTTTCTATCATTTTCCGTTTTTATTTTGCAAACTTCTTATTTCAAAAGACATTTTCTGATTTTTTCAATTTTTTTTTTTTTTGAAATTTTTTAATTTAATTTTTTTTTTATTTTTCGTTTTTTATGACTCAAGACTCACTAACTAAACACTAAACGATAGTTCCCATCCCCACACTTAAACTTTACATTGCCCTCAATGTAAGATGGAAACCGACTCAAAATACTAAAAATAAATAAGAAATAAAAAGACTAAGGGCAAATTGGAAAGGACTTAGCTGGTAATATAACGCAGATATCCCAAAACTCTCGTCCAATCCAGCTCGATCGTATAGCATTTCATTCGCGATCGGCTTTTACACTGACTAGTATGCTTTATAAATTCCTTGAAATTCGATCAACAGCTCCAAATTCACCCGAATGGAGATTGAGTACGGGTGGTACATATTCGAACCTGCATCAACAAAAACAAGCAAAATACCAAAGCAATACCGACTCTAAACAAAAGCGACTCAAAAACTACTAACTTAGACGCATGGTACAAAATAAAAGACTCAAAGTACACCACCAAATTCCATCTTACCTCCTCCCGGCACTTTACTCACCCTCGAATAACCCAAGTGCCAAACCGAACCAAAGTGTAGATGCAACGGAAAAACAGGTTGAAAATTTAGTGAAAAATCACAATTTAATGCCTCAAAAATATGCAACCTGTTTCCCCACACTTAAGATGGAAATAAACCCGGAAACAATCTGACTCAAATACAACAACAACAAAGAACAGGAAACGTACCTGAACGTCGACCTGAACCAACCCGAGCAATAATGGTGAAATGGATGAAGATGGATATGGATGATGGATTAAAATGGCTGAAATATTGGGCCTGACCAGCCCGTTTGAAACCTTAGTGGGCTCGCGGCCCGCTTGAAGATATAAGCAACATTAAGGCGGGCCGCATTAACTTAACTCCCAGCAACTCTTTTAAACCTCCGCGCGGCCCGCTTCAACTAAACCATAGATCCTACGCGGGCCGCCTGAACAGCAAATATCAGCGATTCAACTTACAGCAGCAGCATAATGTGCAGAATTCAAATTTTTAACATTCCCAAATTGCCCCTGCATGCGTTTTTGTCGTTTTTAACGGTTACCAAACCTGTGATGCTGCTCGGGTGTCGTTCTCGGCCATGTAAAGGTGATGCAACCTGCAAAATACTTGACAAGACACATAATAGATACCAAAACACGAAAAAGACGCAAAAGACGCTAAAACACATAAACGCTAAACTAAAGACACGACGCAAACTACGACTCAATGTACAAACTCTACAAGTGGGTCACAACTACTCTCGCACTTACGGGGAGTCATATACGCGGGGCTCACCTTCCAACATCGCCCGCACCTTACGGGCTATCGCACTATCATTCCTAACACCGCCCGTATCTCTCCTAACTCCCTCATACTTTTCCGACTCTCCATCGGGCGGTTTGAATCTGATCGTCTCATCTTGAACCCTATCCCCACACTGAACTTTACTCAATGCCGCTATCCTAGACTCCAACCTCGTCACTCTTTCTTCCAACTCTTCAATTCTCTTATCCGGCGGATCCCCGCACTTGGGTTTTAACATCTCCTCTATCCTCGGCTCACTCACTACCTTCTTCTCATCATTCACAACTTTCTCACTCTCCTTCATCGACTCTATCGCCTCCACGCTCTCACTTGCCCCTCTCGCACTATTCACCTTAAACACTACTGACTCCTCGCCCGCTCTAAGTGTAATCGTGCCTAAAAAGACATCTATAAGCGCTTTGGCGGTGTTCAAGAACGGCCGCCCTAAAATTAACGGAACTCTCTCATCGGCCTCCATATCTAGCACTACAAAATCGGCCGGAAACACAAACTCACCAACTTTCACCAACAAGTTCTCCACTATCCCTCTAGGATATTTAACCGTCTTATCCGCTAACGAGAGGGTCATACGAGTCGGCTTCAATTCTCCAAGGCCTAGTTTTTCGTAAAAGGAATATGGCATCAAATTAATACTAGCACCAAGGTCCGCCAACGCGTGGTTTTCAACATCACCACCAAACAAACAAGGGATCGTAAAAATGCCAGGATCAGTGAGTTTCTCAGGAATTTTATTTAAGATCACGGTAGAACACTCTCCACTCAATGGAGTACTAGAACTCTCACCTACCCCACCCTTATGCTTGAGAAAATCTTTAATAAACTTAACATACTTAGGCATCGACCTCAAAACCTCTATGAATGGAAGATTCACCTTCAGCTGGGTGAACATATCGAGAAACCTATCATACTCCCTCGCGTACAACTGCTGCCTAGCACGAGCGGGGAACGGAAGACGCGAAATATCAATCACAGGTGGTGGTGGCCGAACCTTCTTCGGCTGCTTCTCTACTTTCTTCTCTACTGGCGACTCCTCGGCGTGTGCGGTACTTGCTGGGTCTAGCCTATGGTGCACTTTGCCTGGAACCTCCAACTCAATAACCTCATCTACATAATCATCATCCTCTTCCGCTACTCTCTCTCTCACGACCTCTCCTAGACTCTTTCCACTGCGGGTCGTAATAGCATTCACAGTATGATCCGCGGGATTCGTGAAAGTATTTCCCGAAAACCGACCCGGTGGACGCTCCTGCAACTTCTTAGCAATATCACCAACTGTCCTTTGGAGATCTAACAATGTGGATTGCTGACTCTTAAGCTGAAGCTCATGTCTCTGATTAATCTGCTCCTGATTTTTAGCGAAATCAGCGAGAGATTTCTGCGTCGCCTGATTCTGTGTCATCATTGCTTGATTTTGTGTCATCATCTGGGCGAACATCTCCTCCATCCTACTCATACCACTCTCTGGGGCCTTGCCACTGCCCTGACTCTCCTGATTCAACCCTCCACTAGTGTAAAGACCCGACCCCCTATTTTGATACTGACCAGATGGAAAACCAGGGGGATTGCCAGAAGGGCGAAAACTACCACTACTACCACTACCTTGCCAGCTGGGGTTAAAACTATTATTACTACCGAACTGACCCCTAGACTGGCCTGCTATATACTCAACCTGCTCTAACGTAAGTGTGGGACAATCAAGTGTGTCGTGACCTCCCCTACAAAGCTCACACCTATCAACCTTCTTCCTAATCTCATTCAACTCATGCTTCATCTCCTCCCTCATCTCTCTCTTCACTCTCTCGACTGCAGCAGCTACCGATGAATCCAAGCTAACTTGGCTTCCACCTCGACCGGCCGAGGTGGTAGAAACAGGAATGGAAGTCCTGCTGGCAGTGCTGTAATCCACATCAGAGTGTGCGAAACTCTCAAACAAATCATTACACTCATTTACCGTCTTCTTTCCCATAAGCTGACCTCCTGCTGAAGTATCGAAACGAGCTCTAATCTCAGGAGTAAGACCATTATAAAACTTCTCAACTAACGCCCAGTCGGACAAGCCATGCTGTGAACAACGAGAGAGAAGCGTCTGGAAACGCTCCCAGGCTAAGTGATAAGGCTCATCTGGCTCCATGCGGAAGTAGTGTATCTGATCACGAAGGCGAGATGCCTTGGCTGGCGGAAAGTATTTAGCTAAGAAAGCATCGTGAAGACCAGCCCAAGTAGTGAAAGTGCCTGCAGGCTGAGAATCGAACCAGACGGCTGCACGTCCAGCAAGTGAAAATGGGAATACCTGAAGGTATCGAGCATCAAGATTTACACCCTCGATGGAGAAGGTGCTGCAAAGGCGAGTGATATGATTGATGTGGGCGGGTGCATCCTCGTCGTCACGCCCATGGAACTGGCATGAATTGGTGATGGCGGTCATGATGTATGAAGGAATCTGCCAGGACCTCTCATTTGGAATGTTTGGAAGGGTGATGGGCGAATTGGCACCAGTGAAACCGGTGGTCGCCTGCTGGTAAATGGTACGATTCGCCATAGGAACTACGGGTGGAGGACTAGGCGAACGTGAACGGGAGGGTGGTGGGGAAACGTGGGGTGAAACGTGGGGTGATGGTTTCGGTGTGAAATCGAACGTGGGGGTGGAATACGGAACTAAAGAAGACGAAGAAGACGACTCTGACGACTCGACTGTAAACAGAGGTGGTGGCGGTCCCTGCGAGCGCGTATGGGGCATCCACCAAAGACGAACAAGCAAGAAGACTCTAACAACGACTCGCTAATCTAGAAAAGACACTAAAGCAAATATTTTTGGATTTTTTAAAATTTTTTTTAGACTCCTACGACTCAACGAACACAAATAGCACGTAAAATATAAAACAAGTCCAAACAAAGCAGTCAACGCAATCACCAAGAGTCCCCGGCAACGGCGCCAAAAACTTGATGTCCCCGGCAACGGCGCCAAAAACTTGATGTGCTCGAAACGGGCTAACAAAAACGACTAAATTAAACCCTAAACTAGACTCTCTAAGCTTTAAATTTATAAAACTAAGACTCTCTAAACCCTAAAACACACAACCGGCAAGTGTACCGATCGAATGTAGTATAGCCTAAGGAAGTCCGAGTATCGAACCCAAGAGACTCTACTGAATACGCTAACGACTCTATCTAGACTCAAACTGACACGACTTAACTAAATTGTTTATTGATTGGGGGGTTTTTCTAAAATCCTAAGAATGCAAGTAATGAATACTAACTAGTTTAGACGAACTAGACACGAACTCACACGAAGACTCTGACCAAGGATGATGAAGGAACTACCTAGGTTAGACGCAAGCTAAACTCAGGATGGATCTCTATTTGATGATTTTGTGGTGTGGAACCGGGATCTTAAGATGCTAAACCTATTAAGACACCACTAAGCCCCTCGAACACTCTCAAGGCGATTCTTGTGGCACTACCTAGGCTGTTACATTTACCGGTGTGCTAGATTTCTTTTCCGTCCTCTAGTTTCTTGAAAGTGCTTATGTAAGACGCTCTACTTTGCCGCGCGAACGTCTAAGGCAGCAATGGGTTCTAATCTTGGTTTAATAGGCTATGGAATGTTAAGGACTTATAACCAAACCTAGACCTATTAATATCCTCGAGCCTTTCCGCGACAAGTCTAGCAGCACACTTGATTTTATTAGATTACCGAATATTACTTCTAAGGTTACTTGTGCACTTTTCACCCTAAAGGATTAATGACCTATTATGTGATATAGACAGTCACCTAAATCAAGAACCCTAGCCCGAAACTATTCCGTGATAAAGACCGTCACCAAGATTCGAACGAAGCAATAAACAATAATAAAATAATCACAAGCACACATACGCACCAAGTTAGAAATCCAAAGCTTTTACAATGCAAGAATAACCACAAACACGTAAAAATCAAATAAAGATCCAAACTTTGTTACGCTATTGTCATAACCTAAGTAGTACGAGAAGTTTAGCCGATTATCATGTCTAAAAACATAGTAACATTCAATATTAGTTCAGAATTCATCATAGAACAATTAAAAACAAACGAAACACGGAGAAACAAGATAACAAAAACCCGTTTTCTTCGATTCCGAGAGCTCCCGAACGTTCCTTGGTGATTCCTTGCTTCCCGAATGCTTCAAAACCCTCTAATCAGCCTCCAAGCAAGTCTAAAATTCGTAATTCCTCCTCCTCACGGCTGATTATGATTAAGATATATAATAACCAAGAAAACCCTAAATTTCATGCTGATCACGACTATCGCCGACATAACACTCCCACGCGGCCCGCTTTGGATATCAAGTAAGTGAACGCGGGCCGCGAGCCATCTGAATACTGGAATTATTTTCTAAGTTGAAACGGCCCGCTTTAGGGTTTAGAATAATTGAATGCGGGCCGCCTGGTAACTCCAGAACTGACTTTTTCGCTTCGTTTCACTCCCGAGCTCCTCGGTTTCCGTGCCAAACTTCCTCCTGTCCAGAATGTACTTCGTTTCAGCTCCTTTTTATGCTAAGACCTGGAAAACATAAAATAATCAAAAGTATGTACATTCTACACTAAAACCGACACTAAAACTAACTAAAACCGAATAAACCTAGACGCGAGTAAAGATGTATTTTGCAATACATCAGTTAGCAAAGATTGATACATCAGACCCAGTCAGTTGTTGAGGTATATTCTCATTGATAGGTGATTGAGAAGGACTGGTGAGTGCCTGGTTCAAATCAATTGCATCCAACAACAGTTTAGTTGGTGGGGGAATTGGGAATGTGATGGATGGTGTAGAAATAGGATTTGCCCCGGGTATTGAGCTGTGGATGATAGAAACAAGTGCTTCCAGAGCATCATGATGTGGAGACCCTATTTGTACAACCTGTTCTTTTTGTGAAGAAGCAGGAGGAGCTGTGGTTATGGGTTGAGATATTTGTACCAACCGCTGTGAGGAAGTAGCAGCAGTGGTTTCAAGTGACTTTTGTGTTGTCACAGGCAGTTGCTCTGGTATCTCATCCTCCAGAGTTGCCTTTTTGGAGGGTTTGGTGGGTTTTTGATTTTTCTTTTTGTGTGGCTTTTTGTGAATTTTAGGTGTGGGTTTCAAAACAGTTGTTCTGCTGCTTTGATCACCTTGAGTAGTGGGCTCAGCAGCAGATGCCTGAGGAGCAGTTGTAACTGCTAAAATCTGCTCAGACACCTCTGCTTGTGTTTTGCAAGGTGCTAACATCCTTGAAAAAGTTTCAGTTGTTAAACTGTTTATTTGAGTAGAGTCACCTTGGTTTATTGTAGCTAAATCATCCTTACTGAATTTCTTTTCAAAATAGTAACTCAAAAACCTTGGAAACAGTAAGAATGATTTTGATTCGACATTATTAACCAAATCTTTGAAAATTTCCCGAGAATAGTTAAAATTTTCTCATTGAAGAATAGCATATCCCAGATTTTGAATCTTTAAAGGGATTTCATTGAAAGAAGTGGTTTTATTTGAAACACATAGTAGGAGGGTATGGAATAAAAATCTGGTTGCAGAAGGAAAATAACCTTTTTCTAAGGTAAGTTTCTTCATCATTGTTGCTTCATACCCTCGCTCAATGAAGTCATTTTGTAACTCGTATTTAGTGAAAGAGGTTTTACCTTCCTGATCACCGAGTTGAAAGACCTCTGAAATGGATTGTGGTGTGATTTGGACAGCTTTTCCCTTTATAGAGGAGTTTATGGCAGTGGCAGTGCCTCCTTGTTTTTCAAGGGTTGCATTCTTCCAGAACTCTCTTTGGGTCGCCAGATAGATGGGTGCATCGGCGGTTAACAAAGTTTTGTACTTTGATTTTGCCATAATGTCGAGGATGGAATCGAAAACATTGGTGGTTCCTGGTTTTGTGAGAAGAGCCAGGAGATTGTGAGATGGTTTATATGGAATTTCAGTGGAGATTGCCTTTTGAGAGGCTGTTTTCGATGATGATTTGGAAGAGGATTTTGCAGATTTCTTTGATTTTGTCATTTTTGAGGATGATTGATCGAAGAAATTTGTGGAGAGATGAGATGAAAAACTGTTTTGAGAAGAGAATTTGTTGAAGAATTCAATTCGACAGTAAAACCCTGTTTTTGATGTGAAGTGGGGTTTTTATAGAGGAAGAGTGAAGGCTGACGTGGCAGCCGTTACAAAAGTACTGACCACTATGTACTGCCCACATGCCAAACTCTGATGAAAAGAAGGACAGTACTTTGGTGAAAGCTACTGATGAAAACAGTAGTTACAACGGTATAATGGAAGCAGTGGGTGATTTTTCACTATCAGTGGATAGCATATCACTGGATAAGACTCTGATTTTGAACAACAGAGGTTATCAAGGAAATGATGGAACAGAGGATGACTTTCAGCAGTGGACAGACTTTTGAAGTAGAGCAGACTTTTGAACAAGCAGTGGTTATGGCAGACTTTTAAGGATTTTAATGAAAACTTCATTTTTAGCTATTTTTAAGGATGGATTTTTGATTTTCTGAAAACATTTTAGTGCTTTTACTCATAGAAAAACAAGATGTTGCTTGTTATTCCATGTTTAGCATCCCAATTCTAGAGACCAGATTTTCAAAGGTGGCTGTATCAAGTGCTTTTGTGAGCACATCTGCCAACTGGTCTTTAGTTGGGACATGATGCAGAGAAATCAAACCTTTTTCATAGCAATCCCTCACGAAGTGATGTCTGATGTCGATGTGTTTGGTGGTTGAATGAGAAACTGGATTTTTAATGATATTTTCTGCTGCCTGGCTATCCAGCATGAGTGGTGTCTTTAAGGCAGTGATACCAAAATCCAGCAACTGATTTTGAAGCCACAGGAGTTGGGCTGTACAGCTTGCAGCAGCAATGTATTCAGCTTCAGCAGTGGATGTTGAAACAGCTGCTTGCTTTTTGCTTTGCCATGAAACTAAGCAATCACCTAGAAACTGGCACCCCCCTGATGTGGACTTCCTTGTGGTGTTGCATCCAGCAAAGTCACTGTCTGAAAAGCCTGAAAGCTTGGTATTCCCATTAGCTGGATACCAGATACCAAGTGTGGGAGCACCTTTTATGTATCTGAAAATCCTTTTTACAGCAATGAGATTTGATTTTCTAGGAGCTGATTGACTTCTTGCACAGACACATGTTGCAAACATGATGTCTGGTCTAGATGCAGTTAGGTACAATAAAGACCCAATCATGCTTCTATATAAAGTTTGGTCAATCAGCTCATCCTTTTCATCAGACATGACAAGCTTATTTGTTGCCATGGGTGTGCTGCATGGTTTACAATCATTCATATCAAATTTATTCAAAAGTTCTTTAGCATATTTGCTTTGATGAATGAAAGTTCCATTTTGCATTTTGCTGAACTTGGAGACCAAGAAAGCATTGCAGCTCACCCATTGCACTCATCTCAAACTCAGCTGTCATGAGTTCTCTAAACTCTTCACACATGGTATTACATGTGCTTCCAAAAATAATGTCATCCACATAAATCTGGACAATCATTAAATCCTTCCCTCTCCATTTTAAAAACAGTGTTTTATCAATGGTACCTCTTTTGAAACCATTTGAGAGTAGGAAGTTGGAAAGAGTTTCATACCAGGCCCTTGGTGCTTGTTTCAGGCCATACAAGGCTTTGTTTAACCTGTAGACATGATCTGGATAAAAAGGATCCTCAAAGCCTGGAGGTTGACAGACATAAACCTCTTCTTGAATTGTACCATAGAGGAAAGGACTTTTGATATCCATTTGAAACACCTTCATGTTGTGGTTGACAGCAAAGGCCAGGAACAGTCGAATGGCTTCTAATCTTGCAACAGGGGCGAAAGTTTCATCATAATCAATCCCCTCTTCCTGTCTGTAACCTTGAACCACAAGCCTAGCTTTATTCTTGACAACAATGCCCCTTTCATCAGTTTTATTTTTAAAGACCCACTTTGTGCCAATGGGACTGACCTCTTCTGGCAGTGGTACAAGCTCCCATACTTGTTGTCTTTTGAACTGTTGGAGCTCCTCTTGCATGGCTTCTACCCAGCTGTTGTCTTTCAGTGCCTCTTGGTACTTGACTGGCTGATGGAGTGATAGAAAACCAACAAAAAGACAAATGTTTTGGGTTTGGCTTCTTGTGAGCACCCCTTCATTGATGTTGCCAATTATTTGGTCGGGTGGATGAGATCTCAAGAAGATTAAATCTCCTTGGTATGGTATGATGGCATTTGTTGGTGAAGGCTGCAGATGTGTGTCATCTGAGCTAACCACTGCTGGTGACTTTGATGACCCAGCAGTGGCTTCAAACGGTGGTGGAATAGGAGGTAATGGTGAAAACACATGTTGACTTTTATCCATTGTTTGGGGACTTTTGTCAACAGTGGTTGAGGATGTGGAAGCAGTGGTTGATGGGCTACTTTGATCAACAACTGTTGAGGTAGCAGTGGTTGAGCTTTGACAGCTGTTTTGAACAACTGATGCTTTCCCTTTGGTGGCAGACCTTTGAGGGATGATGATCTCATACCCATAGTCTGGTATTGAATCCTCTGATGGACCTGCACTGTTAGTCTTGACAGCAGTATTTTCAAAAGTAAATTTTTCAAGATCAAACAAGTCTGCAGGATTTGCTGGGATTTTCATTGATGAAAGTTCATTGAACTTTACATTCAAGGTCTCCTCCACTGCCTTGGTCCGTGTATTGAACACTTTGTAGGCCTTGGCAGTGGTTGAGTATCCCAGATGATAACCACAATCAATTTTGGCTGCAAATTTTGAAATAGAATCTTTTAAGTTCAAAATAAAGCATGGGCAGCCAAACACCTTGAAGTAGGAGATCAGTGGTTTGAACAGATTTTTCAGAAGCAGTGTTTTTATCATCATATTTTCTATAACCAACCCCAAATTTCACATTGCTTTCTATCTGTTTTTCAAGCATAACCTCATACCCTTTGCAAGATTCCACCCATCTTTCACAAGTGATCTGGGTGGACTCCAACTCCTTTTTGCAAACTTGATATTTTTCTACCATAGTTTGGAGTTGAGTTTTGGTTATGCTTTGTTCTTCTTTTAAACAGCTGATCTCTTTTTCCTTTTCAGTCAACTTGTTTTTAAGTTCTTTTAAAGACCTTTCAAATTTGACTTCATCAGTTAAGACTCTGTTCCGAAGGTTTTCATTCACCTCTTTGATGTTAGCAAAAGCAATTATGCAATTGTCAGAACACAGTTTTTCAAGAACTTGAGGAGATACCTTGGCAGCTGCCATCATTGCACAATCACATTGATGATCTTCTTCATCATCAGCTTTCACCTTCTTTTCACCAGCCTTTTCTTCTTTCTCTTCTTCTTTGTCCTCTACGGACCATGGATCTGTCATTGGTTCAATCAGGGTACCTGAACTTTCTCCCAACAGTAGTTCACCAGCCACAGCAGTAACCACTGCTTCAGTCACCTTAACCACTGTTTCAATACTCAGCTGTTCACCTTCAGTTTCAATCCCCTCTGGTATTGACTCTAGTGCCATCAAACAAAATTCATCATTGAAAGTTTCATTAGAAGCAAATAGTGCAAAATTTTCATCACTAAGGTCATCAGGCATGCTGCTCCAGTCAACAAAGCCTTGAGTGAAAAAGCTTTGCTGATCTGGTTGAACCACTGCTGGAGCAGTTGTTTGAGGAGCAGCAGTTGGTTGTACTTGTGCCTGAGGGACAGGGGTTTGAACGTATTGAATTTGAGGAATAGTGGTTTGGACATAATGCACAGGCACAGGGGTAGCAGCATAATGGGCAGTGTTTACATGTGCTGCTGGGGCATATTGGGTATAATGGACAGTGTTTTGACTTTGTGGTCTAGGGTTTGAGCTAGGATGAGTTATTATGGGGCCAGTGGTTTGACTCCTGCATTCCCTAGCGAAATGACCTAGTCTATTGCACTTGTAACACTTGATTTTTGATTTATCCAACCCAACCCTTAGATTCCCATGTAGCCCTGGGAATTTTCTCCCTGTTCTTTTGTAGAATTTGCTTGTTCTTACACTAAGCAAAGCCAATTGATGCAGGATGTCCATCTCCTCTAAGTCAGTGGGATCAAAATGTTGTAAATCATTGAGTTCAAAGCATAAATTATCTGACATCTGGTTTTCCGTGTTTGCAGTAAAAGCATAATTTGCAGAGTGAGGATCAGGGTTGGTAAAGTTACCACCAGCTGTTATATCAATGAAATGATCATAACCCTGTTCCTTACTGTTGCTACTAGATTCTTCCTGACCCAGAAGAGCTGTGCTACCGAATGAATAATCATCGGTGGCTTTTCCAGACTCTTGCAACTTCTTTTTCTGGTTCAACTCCCTTTCATAAGTCAGGAGTCTACCATGAAGTTGGGTCAAGGTCAGATCCTTGAACTCAGGTGAATTTCGGGTGACAAAAGCTATTGCGTCCCATTTTTCTGGCAGTGACCTGAGAAACCTGCTATTTTGAGTTGAGTTTGTAAATGTAGTGTTAACAAGCCTCAGTTCACTAATGAGACAACTGAAACGCTCAAATTGTTGCGTTAGTGATTCACCTTTAACGTAGCAAAATGTCTCATACTGTTGGTTCAGGATTTCCCTATTGTTTTCTATGACTTCCTCGGTTCCCCCAAACTGTTCCTTAAGTGCATCCCATAACTCTTTGGCACTGTTACAGTGTAACAGTCCAGCATATATCTCATTGGGCAGCGCTGATGCTATGATGCTAAACGCTTTAGCATCTAGTTCCATTTTTTGAAAATCGGTTTCGGTATAATTTTCAACTGGTTTAGGAACGAGCTTTTTAGCATCTTCAGCGCTTGGTACTGAAGGAACATGGGGACCATAAATGACAGACCTCCAACAACCTGTGCTTTGTTGAGCGAGGATGTGACCCATCCTCCTCTGCCAGATGTTGTACTCATTTCTTTTTAGCATAGGTGGTTTAAATAGCGAGCCGATGTTGTTTTTATCATCAAAAGATTGTGACGTCATTCTTGTTGTTTTACAGACACTGAGAAATCAACTTTAATGGTGATTAATCCTTGCTCTGTTTTTCAACGGACGAACAAACGATCAGTATCAACTATTATGAGCTGAACTATTTACGTCAAAATGATTGTTAGATCAAATTTGACTGTCCAGGCTCTGATACCAATTGTTGGATCTGAGTTTGTTTCTGATTGTATTTTTGTTTGAAATTAAGATGAAAGTGGATGAGTGTGCAGCGGAATTAAATGGAAACAAACTTTGCATACAATCAAACGAGAGTAGTACTTTAATCAAACATCTTTACACAATGAATCGAAAGATTGAATTTGTTTCAACAACGATTACAATGATTGATGAATGATTGCAAACTCCCCCTCAGCCAGAGCTCAGTAGTTTGTTCGTGCAAAGAAGACGATGTTGTAAAAGAGCTAATAGAACAGTGCATGGTACTGTTCTATTTATAGGCACTAGCAAACCACTGAGCATCTAATGCTGACGTCACCATGAAAGTGACATCTAACCTCCTAACAACTCTAACCTCTGATCTATACAAACACTGATGTACAAACTACTGCTATTACATATAAGACACTTAAACAGCTGCTGCATCCTTCCACTGTTGTGAACCCAGCAGTGCTTGTCCGGATCAGCAGTATTAGACTCAAAGCAGTAGATTCAATCAGCAGAGCTTTGGTCTTCCATCAGTCTTTGATATTGGGCAGTAGATGCAAGGCGGCAGTTGAAGATCAGCACTTAGTAAGATCAGCAAATAGGAGGTCAGTAGATATGAAACCACTTTCAAGGGGAGAGGTTTGCATGAACGACTTGTAAAACGTCTGCTTATTCTGGATCCACTGCTCTGATCCAGTTTTGGCTTTAATTATCTGTTCCTCTTGATAGGGTTCAATCCCAACAGAGAGGTCAAAGTAGAGGTCCGAGTAACAAAGGGAAGCATCGTAGTAAGTCTAGAGGTAAGTTTGCTAATTATGAGTGTCATCATTGTGGTAGGAAAGGGCACACAATTAAATTTTGTAGACAATTAAAAAGGGAGAACAAGAAGGCTAATTACAACAATCAAAAGAACAATCAGAAAAAGGATGATGGTGGTAATGATACTGCTGAAGTTAATACTGCTACTGAAGAGTTCTTCATTCGTTGTGATTATGATATGGTGAACATTGCACGTGATGATTCGAGTTGGGTTGTTGATAGTGGTGCTACGTGTCATGTGACATCACAAAGGGAGTTTTATTCATCTTACACACCTGGTGACTTTGGGGTTGTTAAGATGGGTAATAACGGGTTATCAAAGGTTGTAGGCGTTGGGGATGTTTGCTTGAAGTTTGACACTGGGATGGAGTTGGTTTTACACAATGTAAAACATGTTCAAGATATTAGACTAAATTTGATCTCCGCTGGTTTACTTGATGATGATGGTTACCATAGTACCTTTGGTGATGGTATTTGGAAACTCACTCGTGGTTCTTTGATTGTGGCAAGAGGTAAAAGAATTTCAAAGTTATACAGAACGCATCCAAAGATCTCCAAAGATTCAGTCAATTTGTTAGTGAATACTGATATGACCGACTTGTGGCATAGGAGACTTGCTCACATGAGTGAAAAAGGGATGTCTATCTTGTTGAAGAAAAATGCCTTGCCCGATTTGCATAATGTTCATTTGAAGAAGTGTTCTCATTGTCTGGCAGGTAAGCAAAGAAGGGTTTCTTTCAAGAGTCACCTTCCTCATAGGAGAGACAATATACTTGATTTAATACATTCGGATGTTTGTGGTCCTATGAAGACTAGAACACTTGGGGGCTGCTTGTACTTTGTCACTTTTATCGATGATCATTCGAGAAAAGTTTGGGCCTATACTTTGAAGTCTAAAGATCAAGTATTAGATGTGTTTAAGCAGTTTCATGCCTTAGTTGAGAGACAAACTGAGAAGAAGCTCAAGTGTATTCGAACAGAT
Source organism: Helianthus tuberosus (assembly GCA_030545235.1). Lineage (NCBI taxonomy): Eukaryota > Viridiplantae > Streptophyta > Magnoliopsida > Asterales > Asteraceae > Helianthus > Helianthus tuberosus. The sequence continues at coordinate 240,467 of JARYGA010056430.1, read as the reverse complement.
AATGGAGGTGAGTACATTGGTCCTTTTGATGCTTATTGTAAAGAGAAAGGTATTCGGCACCAAAAGACTCCTCCAAAGACACCATAGTTGAATGGTTTAGCAGAGCGGATGAATAGAACATTAGCTGAAAGGGTTAGATGTTTGCTATCACATGCAGGGTTGCCTAATTCCTTTTGGGGTGAAGCTTTGAACACCGCAGTAAATGTTATTAATCGTACTCCTTGTGTTCCTTTGTCTTTTGATGTTCCTGACAGGGTTTGGAGCGGCAAAGATGTTTCATACGATGATTTGCGGGTCTTTAGATGCAAGGATTTTGTGCATATTCCCAAAGATGAAAGAACAAAGCTTGATGTAAAGACCAAGCCATGTATATTTGTTGGTTATGGGGGAGATGAGTTTGGACACAGGTTTTATGATCTAATCTCGAAGAAACTCATAAGAAGTTTCGATGCTGATTTTATTGAAGATCAAAGTTTGAAAGATATTGAGAAGACAAAGATAGTTCCTCAACATACTGATGATCTTACTGATTTGGATCCAGTTCCTCCACAGCACTCTGAGCCTCATAATGAAGATGATATTCAACATGATGAACAACATGGTACTGATAATCATGATATTCCAGAGCAACAAGAGTTAGATAAGGGTCCTCATCCAGAGTTACCAGTACCAGGTATGCCAACATTTGTCCCACTCAGACGGTCTACAAGAAACCGTCATCCTTCCACCCATTATTCTGCTGATGAGTATGTCTTGCTCACTGACGGGGGAGAGCCCGAGTGTTATGAAGAGGCCATGGAAGATGAACACAAAAGGGAGTGGGTTGAAGCCATGCAAGATGAGATGAATTCCTTGCATGAGAACAATACCTTTGAGTTAGTAAAGTTGCCTAAAGGCAAGAAAGTTTTGAAGAACAAGTGGGTCTACAAAGTGAAGACTGAAGAACATACCTCGCGGCCTCGGTACAAAGCCAGATTGGTGGTTAAAGGGTTCAGTCAAAGAAAGGGTATTGATTTTGATGAGATTTTCTCTCCAGTCGTGAAGATGAGTTCCATTCGGGTGATTCTTGGTTTGGCTGCTAGTCTTGACCTTGAGGTTGAGCAAATGGATGTCAAGACAGCGTTCCTTCATGGTGACTTAGATAAAGAAATCTATATGGAGCAACCTGAAGGTTTTCAGGTTAAAGGTAAAGAAGACTATGTCTGTAAGCTTCAGAAAAGTCTTTATGGGTTGAAGCAAGCACCAAGACAGTGGTACAAGAAATTTGAGTCTATTATGGGGAAGCAAGGCTACCGAAAGACTATTTCAGATCACTGTGTTTTCTTTCAGAGGTTTGGTGATGATGATTTTATCATTTTATTACTCTATGTTGATGACATGTTGATTGCAGGCAAGAATGCAGAGAGAATTGTTCAGCTGAAGAAAGAATTAAGCAAGTCGTTTTCTATGAAAGACTTGGGCCCAGCAAAACAAATTCTTGGTATTCGGATTACTAGAGATAGAGCTTCAAAGAAGTTGCACACGTCACAAGAGCAATACATTGAGAAGGTGCTTCGCAGGTTCAACATGGATAAAGCCAAATCGGTTAGTTCACCTCTTACTCCCAATTTTAAACTAACCGATAAAGATTGCCCTTCTTCGAAGGAGGAGATTGAAGACATGGATAAAGTTCCATACGCGTCAGCGGTTGGAAGCTTGATGTATGCAATGGTGTGTACAAGACCTGATATTGCCCATCCTGTAGGTGTTGTTAGTCGGTTTCTATCAAATCCAGGTAAGAAGCATTGGGAAGCAGTTAAGTGGATCTTTAGATATCTACGTGGTTCTTCCAAATTGGGTATAACATTTGGAAATGGAAAGCCCATGCTTGTTGGTTATACGGATTCTGATTTGGCGGGAAACAAAGACAACATGAAATCCACTTCTGGATATTTGTTGACTTTTGCAGGGGGAGCTGTCTCATGGCAGTCAAGACTGCAAAAGTATGTTGCTTTGTCTACAACTGAAGCTGAGTATGTGGCAGCAACAGAAGCATGCAAAGAACTGTTGTGGTTGAAAAGGTTTACGCAGGAGCTTGGCTTTATGCAACGGCGCTACGTGGTTCTATGTGATAATCAAAGTGCTATTCACCTTGCTAAGAATTCTATGTTTCACAAGAGAACAAAACATATTGATGTGAAGTATCATTGGATTAGAGATGCTCTTGAAGACAAGTTGTTTGAACTTGATAAAGTTCATACCGATGATAATGGTTCCGATATGTTGACAAAAACTTTGGCAAGGGAGAAGTTGAAGATATGTTGCTCAATCGCCGGGATGGCGAACTCTTCCTCATAGACCAAAAAGGGGGAGAATTGTTGGGTTTTTTAGCCCATGAGGGAAGCCCAATAACAAGTTTAGCCCATTTGGTTTATTCTTTGAAGAAGAATAAAAGAAGAAAGCAGGGTTTTTTCTTTCAAGACCCTAAAAACACTCACAAAACAAAACACACAAAAAGAAGAAGAATTTCCGTCACCAACATACCCAGTTGCAGAGGTCGTCAATTTCCCGGAGATTGAACCGTTGGATCGCTCTGATTTTTGGACACAGTCATTCTGACATCTGGGCGACCTTATCCAACAGTGGGTTTGTCTAAATAACGTCTGGAAGTCTGTCTGCACAGCCTCTGTTCACTGCTGCAGATTTTGGTTATATTTCCTTCTTTTGTCTTTGTTCTTGATTCCATATGCTTGATGTTGTTGATTCCAAGTGTATGATGTTTGTTATATGCCTCTAGTATACCTAGGGAAGACTTTGTATTGCTCTAAATTGGTGATAGTGGATTTGAAGCGGCTCTAGTAGTCCGGTGGTTTTTACTCTCCTTTCTTGAGAGGTTTTCCACGCTAAAATTTGGTGTTCTTGTTATTATTGTTTTCGGGCTGTTTAGATTGTAGTTGGGATACCCTATTTGTTTGCAACCTCACAGGTTCATTCAAGTTTGGGAAAAGTCTTGGTCAAACGAAGTTTGCTTCCGCGTTTGTGTTTACCGTTTGTGGCCGGGTTTCGCGTTTTTTCCCATCAATAAGCTTTATCCATAGCAAGATAAGTGGCTAAACAAATAAAACAAGACGTAAAAGTTTGTAGAAAATATTATTTGTCATTTTTTTCACGGTGTGTTAGATGTATCAAGGTTTATATAAACGCAGGTTTGAAGGATAAGGCCTCAAAGTTCAACATGGATGTCTAGAGTCAACCCAATATACATCTTGGTCAATTTGTATCTATTAGAAGAGTTTTCCAACTCATGATTTTTTATTCTCAGATTATGTGATTGGTAAAATATGTACATAAAAGAATACAATTATTGTTTACGTATCAAACAAGCTGATTTTCTTTCAACTTTCAGGTCCACATAGAAGACTTACAAGATTAATTACCAAGGAATCAGGTAATTACTTGTCCACGTCCAAAGACTCGGCAATTTTTATTTCTTAAATGTTCTTTTCATCATATTTCGGTATTAACTATAAATTTTGAAAGACATGGGCACAAGTTAAGAAAGTACTACATAAAAGTTTCATGAAAAACATTTATTCTTTTTAGACCCCTTTTATCTTTTATAAAAATATATTAAACATTCTAAACTAAATAATACAATATGCTATTTATTATTTACATAGCATCCTTTGCCGTTCAAAAAAAAAAATTATTATTTACATACTCTTCCAATTAGTTATTGATTTAACATTTACGTACAAATTAAATATTTTTTTCACAAATCATATAACCTAATATTTTTAATGTTTTATAAAGAAAAAAACAAAATTTTTAAACATGTTAAACTCAAATATACATTATGATATTTATTAGTTACATACTCTTCATCCCCTTCTTTTCTCTTATTTCATTCCATTTAAAACTCGAGCATACTACAAAAAAATAATAATAATAATAATTCAATCCCTTAAAATATTTAAAAGAGTTAATTGCCAAAATCGTCCCTAAGGTTTGGGTATGTTTGTCAGTTTCATCAAAAACAACTTTTTTGTACTAAATAGTCATTTACTTTTGAGATTTTTTGTCATTTTCATCCAAAAGACTAATTTGCTTTATTTTTTCTGTCAAATATTTGGATTAAAATGGTAAAAAAAATCCCAAATCTCAGGGATGATTCTGGCAGAAAAGTTAGACGTTTGGATGAAAATGGAAAAAAATCACAAAAGTGAAGGGCAATATGGTACAAAAAAGTTGTTTTGAATGAAATTGGCAAATATGCCCAAACCTCAAGGACGATTTTGGCAATTTACTCTATTTAAAAAATAAATATATAAATGCTTATTTAACAAAAAGCTTATTTAGGTTATTTAAAGATTGCTTTAACATTTTGAGTAAAATGTCATTTTCGTTTCTGTCATTTGGTCACTTTTACCAATTTCATCCGAAAAACCTTTTTTTTTCTTTGCACCTGATCGAGTAAGGTCAACTTGACCCGTTAGTTTTCTTGGTTTGTTTTCAGTACCCGGTCGCTTAGTTTTCCTATTATTATAGAGTGAATTTGAAGGATTGTCCTTTATCTATATACACATTTTCAGGCGTTGTCCTTTATATTTAAAATTGACGAGTTTTGTACTTTATGTTTTTAAATCATACACGTTATGTCTTTTAGCCGTAACCTAGTTAGATTTTTCTATCAAATCTGGTCATGTGCAAAGCACATGTGGGTAAAATTGTGTTTTCACCTTATTCTTTAAAAATACATATAAAAGAAAAAAAATAGTATATACCATTTATCTCTCTCTTTCTTTAAACAAACACCTATTCTTTATCTCTGTGATCATCCTATGTACCACTACCTCATTCCATCATCATCTCCTTCCAACACCACTACCTCCTATTATCATCTCCTTCCAACACCACTGTAAATCCGACTAAGCATAAAAATTATGACTTCGATCAATAACTAAACCCAGATTAACTTCCCCATTAAAACCTAAAATTTCACATTCAATTTACAGCCTCACAAATAAAACCCAAATTGGCATCATATCATGAGATCCAAGACATAAACATCTCCTGCATTCACACAAATCTACAAATTGAAAAAAAACGATCATCAATTTACAGCCTCACAAATAAAACCCAAATTAACCTCTGATTCAAGCCTTCAAATTACTTTCCATCACCTCTATCAGTTACGTTACACGCTTTAATCTCTATTCTCTCTCCATTTCACACACACACTCTCGTAACAAACCCTAATTAACCTGCACTGATGAAGGGGATGAAGTCGTTAAAGGAGCTCAAGCTCTCTATTCCTTCACAAAAAGCCCCAATCACTAGCTTCCTGTATGTATACACACAATGGCCTTTTCAATTATACCGTTCGATTCATCCGAGTCGCTAATGGTAGAGCTTTTGTTTGAATTATGTTAATGTAGTTACGCATTTGTAGTATAATATTTGTATATCACTCTGGTTTTTGTTCTGAATTAGTTCGTTATTTGTTTTTGGATCATGTGAAACCCTAATTGCATTATGTTGTTGATTTTATTTATAAGGGGTGGGTGGTGGTGATGGTTTGGTAGGTGGTGGAAGAGGGTGGTGGTTGCTGGTAGGAAAGTGGTGGGTGGGTGGTGCTGGAGTTGTAGAGGGTTATTTATTTACATAATTAGTTCCTGAAAAGATGAATAGTCAAAATTGTCGTGCAAGTCACACGATCAGGTTTCACAGAAAAAATTAACCGAGTTAAGCTTAAGGGACATAACGTGCAAGATTTAAAAACATAAAGTATAAAAATCATCAATTTTAAAGATAAAAGACACCGCCTAAAAAAGGGTATAAAGATAAAGGACAAAATTTGAAATTCACTCTTTATTATATATAGCAAATGCACTTTAAATGCTTAATCACTTCAAGTAATAAAATATAGAACCTAACAAATGTTACTATTTAAGTAAAATAAATGATATATTTGAAGGAGTACGGATCAATATAGGTGGTGGTAAGATGTCCAAAACGAGTTTGAGGGTCATTTTGTGATAACCTCTTTTATTTTCCAAAGATTAAAATAAAAATTTAAAACTAATCTATTGTATAATTACAATCCTACCCTTAACAACTAAAAAGAAAATCAATGGTCCTGATTAGTTCACACAGTTCACTATGAAGATGTTCACAAATGAACCTAATCCTATATATATATATCATCATCATCATCATCATCATACTCAGTAAATCCCACCAATAGCAAAACAAAGGTAGGGTCTGAGGAGGGTAAGATGTAGACAGCCTTACCTCTACCCCGTAGGAATAGAGAGCCTGCTTCTAGTGAGACCCCCGGCTCGATAGTAGTTTTGCATCAAGCCTTGGACATAAGGCACATAACACTCAGCAATCCGGATAAAGACCGATTAGTGCATGTACCCTTTTTGTAACACCCCGTGTTTTCACGAGTGAAAGTCAAGTCAAGGTCAAAGTCAACGACCGATTTCGCGCGACGTGACTCGTAGAATTGTTTCTATTATATTTAGATTATGTGGAGTAAATGTCGTACATTACAATAATCAAGCCTCACCAATCATATTTCGATCGATCTACGACTGTGAACGATAGGAAGTAACAATGCGATAAAGATAATCAAGCAAGCTAATCAAATCGACACCAAATCGTAACTCGAATTTCGTATTTTAATTGTCAGTTATACGTGTGTGTGTGCCTTACGTGTTACTTGTGCATGTTTATTTTATGTTGTGTGGTGATAATCAAGCGAACCCAATCGAACTCGAAGTCTAACTCGAATATGATCGAACCCGAACTCGAATCCCGAATCGAACCGTATAAGAAGTAGTTGGGACTGAAAGTAATTTGAATTAGGAAACCCTATCAAACCGCTCGTAAATCCGAGCCGAATCAACATCGCATCGAGCTCGCCCAAGGTGGTGGCATCCGCACGGATGGCCCATCCGCACGGATGGCCAATCCGCACGGATTGCCAGTCCGCACGGGTGGCCAGCCCGCGCGGATAACCTGCCCGGGTGCGTGCCATGCGCACGGCTCACCTCCTTTCCCTTTTTGGCATCCTATAAATACACGGGTCACTCTCCACTTTTTCCACTTTTGGCAAGTGACGTCCGAACCACACGCATTCTTCACCTTTTCTCAGATTTCTCTCAATCCAGGTAAGATCTCGCACTGATTCTTGTACATCTTTAATCACTACACGATTCTACACACTTCTATCTTTCGAATCTTCGATTTTAACCATGAAATCATCCGGATTTGAGGTAATCATGGGTGACGTCATCATAAAGTTCGTAAGAACTTCGTGCTTGGCCTCATTCCACCAAGAATATCTCAGATCTAAACGATTTCTACAAGTTTTTACAATAATTCCACCTAGATCTAAACTTTTCTAAGGATAAAAGAGTTGAAAGAAATAAATCTAATGTTCTCTCCTTCTTTTACCCTTAAAACCGGTACAAATCCGATCAGTCCTAGTGTTTTGCTCGTCAATAGTGATACCCTAGTTCCAGATCTGGAGTTGTACCCTAGACAACTGATTTCGGGGTTAACCGGGACGACCGTTCTGAGTCGCCGGCAGGCCGAGTTAGAGTGATTCCTAACCGGTCTAGTCACGCGGGTGAGGACACAACTCCAAGTGGTTGCCACGTAATCAGGACGTCTCGATAAACGACAACAGAAACCAAGTGTAGACGAACGGAACAACCAGAGCAGTTGTCCGCACGGACAGGCTGCCCGCACGGACTAGCCACCCGCACGGACAAGCTGTGCGCACGGATTACCATCCGCACGCACAGGTCATACGCACGGGTTGCCACCCGCACGGACTACCCTTGGGACCCACTTTCCAAGCGAGGTTTGAGTATCGACGAACGAGCAATCCGGACGGACGACCTCTGAATGGATTACTCATCGGATCATGAGATACTAAGACCTTAAAATGAAAATCGAGCAACCCCACCCGCACGGTCAAGCCGTGCGCACGGACGGGCTATCCGGACGGATTGACTCTGCCCGCGCGCATAGGCTGTCCGCACGGACTACCATACGCACGGACCACCGTCCGCGCGGCCGGCTTGAAAGGTAGAAACACTTTGGTGCTTTCTAAATGCTACAACGAAAACTCCAAAGCACAAGCCATCATACACAAACACATCTTAGGAAGAAACAATCCACTTGAACATTTAACCACACAAGCAACCTAACCGTACGGATAAGTCGTCCGCACGAACAACTAGTCCGCACGGGTTGCCACCCGCACGGACAGTCACACGCACGGACAACTTACCCGGATGGATCACCATCCGCACGCATCACCATCCGCACGGATAGGTCATGCGCACGGATGACTTCTACACACGGATGACTGATCCGCACGATCAGCCATTCTGCCCACTCTCACTTGTACTGTCTTACGCGTCACTTATCGTTACGTTATCGAATCTATTCAGGCTAATCGTACTCGCTGTAAAGCGCTCCCTTCAATCCATATCGCTGTGAGTATACTCGAACCCTTTTTGCTTTAGCACTTTTGGGTGTTACATACGTTACAACTATTCAAACTACAACTATCACACAGCTCAAGCTATTTTAACGCTTAACCATTATCGCATGCTATACGTGGCTTATGAATGCTTGTTTGTTATGTTTACACATGGAATGCTGTCTACCTGCCTTAGCAACGATAGTACTATAGTTTGGACTCAGCACCCGTTTCCACGGGGGTTGTTAAGGATCTTTTACTTGCATGGATTACAGTGGTAATCGTGTATTGCGAACTGCCTCGGGCAGTCAACCCGCAGTCATTGGTATCGATGGATCTATGTCGATAACTAACGTGCTTCATTTCACTATGTGTACGTGCTGGTTATGCGTAAACGAATTCGAACTCTATATGCTATTATCAAACTTGTATGCTCACCTTTACATTTTATGTATTGACATTATTTTAACGTATGTGACAGGTGCCTAGGTTGTTTATATGCTTCTCGGGCTGTGATGAAATCGAAGCTAGGAACTGGAGTCCTAGAAACCAACGAATAATTTAGTTATGCTTAAATCTGAGTTGTCGGAACAGAATATTTGTTTAGTTTTTGTCTGTAATAACTTGTTTTACTATTTGAGACATGGTATGGGACATGTTAACTTAAATTGAATGGTAATGATAGTTGTTATGGAAGCTTCTGGACAATCTGTTTCGCTCAGTGCCGCGCCCCGATGATTCCGCCATCGGTTGGGGTGTGACAGATTGGTATCAGAGCCATAACTATAGGGAATTAGGCAAGACTCGACCTAGTCCGGGTCGAAGTCTTAGAGACCTAGACTATAGTCAAGAACCAACAGACCAACTCACGCGTGTGCGTAAACTCACCACTATCACTCACTCTTTTCTAGCATTACACTCGAATTTTCAAGTTGTGAATAGGTAACGAGGGCGAGAATAGGTGTGAAAACCGCAAACTCCCGACTAAAGTTGCCTAACCAGCTTGCGTTTTTAGCTACAAACGAGGGGAATTATACCAAATCAGGAGTGAAATCCATATTTTGATGAATAATCTCCTCAACTTTATCCAAAACAAGGACGGAAGTTGCAAGATAGGGGTGAAACCCTAACCTTGACGACTCGTCCCGCTTTCATACAAAACTCCACCAAAGTTCGATGGACTCCAACGGTCTAAAGACACAACCTAACCAAAGGGAATTGCGCCAACGCCCAAGAATCGAGGCAAAGGCATAGTCCTGGAGGTCGTTGTGCAGGATCCTTGTGAATAGTCGAGCTACTTTGGTTAGTCGAAGACTATTAGCCGCAGACAATCTACCTTCGATTTTCGACCTTTATGAAAATTTCATGCTTTTTCTGTTATTTGTTAACGTTTTGAGATACTATTGGTTTCGACCCAACACTACTTCTCCTGCTAAAACACAAAACTCACTCAACACAACATTTGCAGATCACTCGCGTTACACTGCTTTCGAACACTCGCAAACCCTGAATACTAGGTTTCTGTTTTCTGACTGCCTTAGTGACTAGGAAAATATGTGTTTCTTGCTGTTGTGCTTACACGTTTAGAAATATTGTGATTACGTGCTCAATGTGTTTATGTGATTTTGTGCAATTATGTGATTTTGTGACTATATGCGTTTACATGGTACGTGTTACTGAGCTTTAGTAATCCTAGACGTGTGAGGTGAGATTCGAATACATGTGTTGAGATTCCATGGCGGTGTCTATTGCAGACAATGTCGTCTGGATCCCATCATCGGCTCTCTCGTCAGGAAAAGAGGGACAGACGCCTTGCGTCCATCATCGCGAAGGCGGTAGCAAAAGCTGTGAGCGGTGTCTGCGAGAATGCCAGCAAGTCATCCGAGGAATCAAGGACTGAAGGTCCCAAGGCTGCTGCGAGACCTTTCAGTTTCAAACAATTCAAGTCATGTGGGCCGAAAGAATTCACAGGCGAAGGAGGTCCTACTGCTCTATTCCACTGGTTTGACTCTATCGAGGTCACTCTGCGACAAAGTGGTTGCCCTGATGACCTTCGAACTCTGAATGCTACCGGCGTCTTTCAGTCCCGTGCTCTGGACTGGTGGACGGCCGAGAGGAACAAGAGAGGGAATGATGCAGCCTACGGTTTGTCGTGGGATGAGCTCAAGGCAGTCATGCTGGAGGAATTCTGCCCTCCTCACGAGCGTCAAAAGCTTGAAGACGAATTTTGGCACATACATCAGAAAGATGGAGACAATGCTGGTCTCACTGCTCGCTTCAAACAGCTCAGCATCATCTGTCCTGACCAGGTCAAGACCCCTGAGATGACCGTCAAGAAATACATCCGAGCCCTGCCCGACTGCGTTGCTGATTTTGTGCAAGCGGCTAAGACTACCACGATCGAAGAAACCTATCTGCTGGCCGCTGAAATCAATGACAAAAGGGTCAAGGCTGGGATGTGGGATAAGACCTCCAAGCATCTACATCAAGCCACTGCTGCTACACCAACTGCTGAACCCACGTCCTCAGGCAACAAGAGAAAGAACAAGAGAAAGAACAACTCCACCAACAAGAACTGTGCGATTTCTGCTGCACCGATCCAAACAGTACCTGCTCAACAGCGTCAAGTAGTGGCGCCTGTGGCCAATGCACCGCCTGCAAAGCGTGCATATACTGGACCACACCCACTCTGCCCTACTTGCACCTATCATCATCCAACTACTATTCAATGCCGCTACTGTGCTCATTGCAACGTCTACGGCCACTTTACTGCCAACTGCCGTATTCGTCAAGCTCCTGCCAATCAAGCTCTACTCACTGCCCCACAGGGTCAACAAGCGCCTCCGGCACCCGCAGTCAAAGCCAGAGCATGCTTCACATGTGGCGACCCGAACCATTTCGCCAACATGTGCCCGAACAGGGTGGTGAAACAAGAACCCCAGCAGCAACAGCAGCAACCACAGCAACAGCAACAGGCCGCACGTGCCAGAACTTTAAATCTCAATGTGCGTCAAGCCCAGGCAGACAACAACGTGGTCAATGGTACGTTCCTTGTGAATGGTATTTATGCTTCATGTTTGTTTGATACTGGAGCCGATAATTGCTTTGTGTCACTCGAATTTGAGAAACTCCTTAGTCGTAAGCGCTCTCGACTCTCCTCTGCATTCGAAGTTGAAGTCGCTACCGGAAGAACTGTCGCTGTAAACTCTGTTATTCGCGATTGCACACTCGAGCTCAACAATCACGTCTTCTCAATCGATCTTATCCCAATGCAACTAGGAAGCTTTGATGTCATAGTAGGCATGGACTTTCTTCGCGAAAACCATGCCGAAGTTGTGTGCTTCGATAAAATGATTCGTTTTTCCCTCGCCAACGGTGATTCATTGTGCGTCTATGGAGATACTACTTCGAAGGGTCTCAAACTTATATCATGCCTACAAGCCAGCAAGTATCTCCGTAAGGAGTACGGGGCCTTCTTGGCTCATGTCGTAGCAGCGGAGAAGTAAAAGAAAGAGAAGAAGAAAGTGAAGGACGTTCCAGTGGTTCGAGAATTTCCTCAAGTCTTTCCCGAGGATCTTCCCGGACTACCTCCAAAGCGTGATATCGATTTTCGCATTGACCTTATTCCCGGAGCGAATCCTATTGCCAGAGCTCCCTACCGACTTGCGCCGTCCGAAATGCGTGAACTCTCAACCCAACTCCAAGAATTGCTTGAAAAAGGATTTATTCGCCCGAGCACCTCTCCGTGGGGCGCACCAGTCCTTTTCGTCAAAAAGAAGGATGGGACGTTCCGGATGTGCATCGATTACCGGGAATTGAATAAGTTGACTATCAAAAATCGCTATCCTCTGCCTCGAATCGACGATTTGTTTGATCAACTACAGGGCGCTACGTGTTTCTCGAAGATCGACCTGCGTTCCGGATATCATCAGCTACGTATACAGGAGGAGGATATTCCCAAAACAGCATTTCGCACTCGTTACGGCCATTATGAATTCGTTGTCATGCCTTTTGGCCTAACCAATGCACCAGCTGTTTTCATGGATCTGATGAATCGAGTGTGTAAACCGTATCTTGACCGTTTCGTCATCGTGTTTATCGACGATGTCTTGATCTATTCCAAAACGAGATCCGAACACGCGCAGCATCTACGTTTGGTTCTCGAGTTACTTCAGGGAAACCACCTCTACGCCAAATTCTCCAAGTGCGAATTTTGGCTGGGGGAGGTTCAATTTCTGGGTCACATCGTAAATAGTCAGGGCATTCACGTCGATCCTGCGAAGATTGAAGCTGTTAAGAGCTGGGTTACGCCTAAGAACCCGACTGAAGTCCGTTCCTTTCTCGGACTGGCGGGCTATTATCGACGATTCATCGAAGGATTCTCGAAGATTGCTGTACCACTCACTTCTCTCACTCATAAAGACCAGCCCTTCTTCTGGGGAACCAAACAAGAGTCTGCCTTTCGAACCCTCAAATACATGCTTTGCAATGCCCCTGTTCTCACGCTACCCGACGGAAACGATAATTTCATTGTCTACTGTGATGCTTCTAACCTTGGTCTCGGTTGTGTCTTAATGCAACGAGACAAGGTTATTGCTTACGCATCCCGCCAGCTCAAAATCCACGAGAAGAACTATACAACTCACGACCTCGAACTGGGCGCAGTTGTCTTTGCATTAAAGATTTGGCGGCACTACCTGTATGGTACCAAGTGTACGATCTTCACCGATCATAAGAGCCTACAACACATTTTTAATCAGAGGGAACTAAATATGCGCCAACGCCGATGGGTAGAACTTCTCAACGATTATGACTGCGAGATTCGTTATCACCCAGGCAAAGCAAATGTTGTTGCCGACGCACTTAGCAGACGGAGTTATCTGCTTAGCACTCGAAATGTTCAAGCCCAGCACAACCTCGAAGATCTTATTCGCGACGCCCAGCATGCATGTTTCAACGAGCGCACCCTGAAGAAAGAGAGAATCTACCACGACGGAGCCCAACTTGTGAGCAAATCAAACGGGATATTCCATTTCCTAGACAAAATCTGGATTCCCAAGCGAACCAACCTGCGACAAATCATCATGGACGAAGCCCACAAATCCCGATACTCTATTCATCCCGGAGCTGACAAAATGTATCATGACCTTCGATATAGGTACTGGTGGCCGGGTATGAAGCGGGATATCGCTCTATACGTCGGAAGATGCCTAACCTGTGCTCGAGTCAAGGCCGAACATCAACGACCCTCTGGCTTGCTCGAACAACCTCCAATCCCCATGTGGAAGTGGGAGAGCATAGCTATGGATTTCGTAACCAAGCTTCCAACCACGTCATCAGGTCACGACAGCATTTGGGTTATCATTGACCGTTTGACCAAATCAGCCCACTTTCTACCAATACGAGAAGACTACAAGGTGGAACGATTAGCCCGAATCTACACCGACGAGATCATTTGTCGACATGGTACGCCTCGTGACATCATCTCTGACCGTGATGCTCGATTTACGTCACGATTGTGGGGAACGTTTCAAACGGCACTAGGTACGACGCTTAATCTAAGTACCGCGTTCCACCCACAAACTGACGGTCAGAGCGAAAGAACGATTCGCACGCTTGAAGACATGCTCCGTTCATGTGTTCTAGATTTTGGTGGTAATTGGGATAGACACCTTCCGTTAGTCGAATTCTCGTACAACAACAGCTACCAGGCTAGCATCCAGATGGCTCCTTTCGAGGCCTTATACGGAAGAAGATGTCGATCGCCTATTGTGTGGCACGAGATCGGTCACTCGCAACTAACCGGTCCGGAACTACTACAAGAAACGACAGACAAAATCTTCCAAATTCGGGACAACCTAGCGAAGGCTCGGGATAGACAGAAGCTTCTCGCCGATAAAAAGCGCAAGCACCGCGAGTATGGCATTGGTGACTACGTACTCCTAAAGGTATCACCTTGGAGGGGTGTAGTCCGATTTGGCAAAAAGGGGAAGCTAGCGCCTCGGTATGTGGGACCTTTTAAGATTCTGGAAAGGATCGGAAAAGTCGCCTACAGACTCGAATTACCGGAAGAACTTAACAATGTCCATCCGATCTTCCACGTGTCAAACCTCCGAAAGACCATCTACGAACCAGCCAAACATGTTCCTCTAGACGATTTACGAGTGAACGAGACATTGCACTTCGTGGAAAAGCCTGTCGAAATCATGGATCACCAAACCAAAGAACTCAGGCGCTCACGCATTCCCATTGTGAAAGTCCGGTGGGAAGGCAAACAAGGCGCGGAGTTCACTTGGGAACTCGAAAGCGACATGAAGGCAAAGTATCCACAGCTGTTTAACGAAGAAGCAACGTCCAGCTAAGTAAGGCAAGGTGGCAATATTGTAAATAGAGAGTATTCGGGAGAGATTTCAGAAAATCTGAAATATGATAATATGTATGGAAGCCAACAGAAACCGCCGAAACTAATGAGGATCGAAATGGGAGAAACTAGAAAGAGAAAGTAGAAAAACAAAGGCAAAACATAAATCTTAGAGCTTGTACACTTCAAACGGATCTATTGAATCACGGTTATTTATGCATTTTTGTATGTTTAATAACGAAAGTGTACTGATTTCGCACGTCGCACGGTCGGTTACGCAATCGAGTCAGGCCCGGAACCGACCCTGCAAGGACAAAGAAATAGCTCAAATCTGAGCGTGTTTGATCATCGCAATCGAGCAACCTGCTCAGATACCACTTGTAGGATCGATTTGACACCATTACGATTGTGTTTAGTCACACACGTTCACGGATTCCGCACGTTGAACGTGTTGTTACGCAATCGAATCAGAGACGAATCCGGACCTACAATAATTCGAACTTCTCCCAAACGATTCCAAATTAAAATCTGAAACGTTATAGGTTTTAGATCATGCATATTCGCTCACATGTGATTCACGAGCTAGTTACAGCTTAATTTCGGGACGAAATTTCCTAAACAAGGGGAGGCTGTAACACCCCGTGTTTTCACGAGTGAAAATCAAGTCAAGGTCAAAGTCAACGACCGATTTCGCGCGACGTGACTCGTAGAATTGTTTCTATTATATTTAGATTATGTGGAGTAAATGTCGTACATTACAATAATCAAGCCTCACCAATCATATTTCGATCGATCTACGACTGTGAACGATAGGAAGTAACAATGCGATAAAGATAATCAAGCAAGCTAATCAAATCGACACCAAATCGTAACTCGAATTTCGTATTTTAATTGTCAGTTATACGTGTGTGTGTGCCTTACGTGTTACTTGTGCATGTTTATTTTATGTTGTGTGGTGATAATCAAGCGAACCCAATCGAACTCGAAGTCTAACTCGAATATGATCGAACCCGAACTCGAATCCCGAATCGAACCGTATAAGAAGTAGTTGGGACTGAAAGTAATTTGAATTAGGAAACCCTATCAAACCGCTCGTAAATCCGAGCCGAATCAACATCGCATCGAGCTCGCCCAAGGTGGTGGCATCCGCACGGATGGCCCATCCGCACGGATGGCCCATCCGCACGGATGGCCAATCCGCACGGATTGCCAGTCCGCACGGGTGGCCAGCCCGCGCGGATAACCTGCCCGGGTGCGTGCCATGCGCACGGCTCACCTCCTTTCCCTTTTTGGCATCCTATAAATACACGGGTCACTCTCCACTTTTTCCACTTTTGGCAAGTGACGTCCGAACCATACGCATTCTTCACCTATTCTCAGATTTCTCTCAATCCAGGTAAGATCTCGCACTGATTCTTGTACATCTTTAATCACTACACGATTCTACACACTTCTATCTTTCGAATCTTCGATTTTAACCATGAAATCATCCGGATTTGAGGTAATCATGGGTGACGTCATCATAAAGTTCGTAAGAACTTCGTGCTTGGCCTCATTCCACCAAGAATATCTCAGATCTAAACGATTTCTACAAGTTTTTACAATAATTCCACCTAGATCTAAACTTTTCTAAGGATAAAAGAGTTGAAAGAAATAAATCTAATGTTCTCTCCTTCTTTTACCCTTAAAACCGGTACAAATCCGATCAGTCCTAGTGTTTTGCTCGTCAATAGTGATACCCTAGTTCCAGATCTGGAGTTGTACCCTAGACAACTGATTTCGGGGTTAACCAGGACGACCGTTCTGAGTCGCCGGCAGGCCGAGTTAGAGTGATTCCTAACCGGTCTAGTCACGCGGGTGAGGACACAACTCCAAGTGGTTGCCACGTAATCAGGACGTCTCGATAAACGACAACAGAAACCAAGTGTAGACGAACGGAACAACCAGAGCAGTTGTCCGCACGGACAGGCTGCCCGCACGGACTAGCCACCCGCACGGACAAGCTGTGCGCACGGATTACCATCCGCACGCACAGGTCATACGCACGGGTTGCCACCCGCACGGACTACCCTTGGGACCCACTTTCCAAGCGAGGTTTGAGTATCGACGAACGAGCAATCCGGACGGACGACCTCTGAATGGATTACTCATCGGATCATGAGATACTAAGACCTTAAAATGAAAATCGAGCAACCCCACCCGCACGGTCAAGCCGTGCGCACGGACGGGCTATCCGGACGGATTGACTCTGCCCGCGCGCATAGGCTGTCCGCACGGACTACCATACGCACGGACCACCGTCCGCGCGGCCGGCTTGAAAGGTAGAAACACTTTGGTGCTTTCTAAATGCTACAACGAAAACTCCAAAGCACAAGCCATCATACACAAACACATCTTAGGAAGAAACAATCCACTTGAACATTTAACCACACAAGCAACCTAACCGTACGGATAAGTCGTCCGCACGAACAACTAGTCCGCACGGGTTGCCACCCGCACGGACAGTCACACGCACGGACAACTTACCCGGATGGATCACCATCCGCATGCATCACCATCCGCACGGATAGGTCATGCGCACGGATGACTTCTACACACGGATGACTGATCCGCACGATCAGCCATTCTGCCCACTCTCACTTGTACTGTCTTACGCGTCACTTATCGTTACGTTATCGAATCTATTCAGGCTAATCGTACTCGCTGTAAAGCGCTCCCTTCAATCCATATCGCTGTGAGTATACTCGAACCCTTTTTGCTTTAGCACTTTTGGGTGTTACATACGTTACAACTATTCAAACTACAACTATCACACAGCTCAAGCTATTTTAACGCTTAACCATTATCGCATGCTATACGTGGCTTATGAATGCTTGTTTGTTATGTTTACACATGGAATGCTGTCTACCTGCCTTAGCAACGATAGTACTATAGTTTGGACTCAGCACCCGTTTCCACGGGGGTTGTTAAGGATCTTTTACTTGCATGGATTACAGTGGTAATCGTGTATTGCGAACTGCCTCGGGCAGTCAACCCGCAGTCATTGGTATCGATGGATCTATGTCGACAACTAACGTGCTTCATTTCACTATGTGTACGTGCTGGTTATGCGTAAACGAATTCGAACTCTATATGCTATTATCAAACTTGTATGCTCACCTTTACATTTTATGTATTGACATTATTTTAACGTATGTGACAGGTGCCTAGGTTGTTTATATGCTTCTCGGGCTGTGATGAAATCGAAGCTAGGAACTGGAGTCCTAGAAACCAACGAATAATTTAGTTATGCTTAAATCTGAGTTGTCGGAACAGAATATTTGTTTAGTTTTTGTCTGTAATAACTTGTTTTACTATTTGAGACATGGTATGGGACATGTTAACTTAAATTGAATGGTAATGATAGTGGTTATGGAAGCTTCTGGACAATCTGTTTCGCTCAGTGCCGCGCCCCGATGATTCCGCCATCGGTTGGGGTGTGACACTTTTGTCTTTCAGCTATCAACGCCACCACATGATGCATGATTAACCGTCCTCAGCTTTTAACGTTATTTTCACTAAATTAGTAAAATAACGTTAAAATTAGTGCACTTTCAGTTTTGCCACCCGATGGCCCACACATATATACATTATATGCGCATACCGCAAGCGGGGCGATATATATATATATATATATATGTGTGTGTGTGTGTGTGTGTGTGTGTGTGTGTGAAATTTAATAAAACATCGTATCTTAAAATTTCTATATAAAAAATAAAATCTGCTTAAAAGTAGTAGTAGTAATAATAATAATAAGAGTTAATAGCCAAAATGGTCCCTGAGGTTTGCTCAGTTTTGCCACTTTAGTCCAAATCCCAAATTTGTTAAATCTGGGTCCCTGGTGTTTGCATTTTTTTGCCATTTTAGTCCAAATTTCAAAAAAGTCAATTTTTGTCAGAATTTCTTACTGATTTTTGTCCTTTTCCTCGTTTCTCCTAGGGGCAAAATTGTCATTTTGGATTATTATAAAGTAATTTATATTAAAAAAATCAATTATATATAATATATATATATATATACACCCACACAGATACACATCATCATCAACATATATCTCTCTCTCAACATGTCACTGCTCTCTCTCTCTCTCTCTAAACTACCACCACCGCCATCGTCGCCGCCACCGTCAAGACCATCATCATCATCAACATCGCCAACACCACCGTCTCTCTCTTCTCTCAATCTCACCACCGTCAAGATCATCATCATCATCATCAACATCGCCGCCGTCGGCACCTCCGTCAAACACCACCACCACCGTGATGAGAACCGACATTGGGATTAGGGTTTTCAGTAGGGGTGGTGGGTTGAATCGTGTTGGTTGCTGATTTGGGTTAGGGTTCCGGTGTTGAATCTGAAACTGGATTGGTGTAAATCTAATCGGAGAGAAATTTGTGAATTTTTGTGATTGGATTTGGGGAAGAGAGTTGGGGATCTGGATGGAAGCAGAGGTGGTGGTGTGGCGGATCTGGTAGTGGTGATGGTATACGTCCGCTGAATTCGGTAATGGTGGGTTTGTGGTGGCGGTGGCTGTCACAGAGGTAGCAGGGGTGGGGGTTTGGTTGATTGGATTTGGGGATGATTTAACATGTTCATGATCAAGATAAATCGACGACGGAAAGCCTCCTCATTGCCGGTGACATTTCCTCTCTCCGACGACCTCTCGTCTCTCTGCAATCTGACCGGTAACCTCTCCTCTCTCAAAGATTCATTGTGTTTGTACTGATTGAAAAAAAAATTGAATGGGGATATTGATGGGAGTTAATGGAATTGGGTTTTATAGGGTTGATTGTGAAGATGAAGTGGTGGTGGTTCTGGGAAAGTAGAGTGGTCGGAGATCCTCTGTGTTTCACCTTCTTCATCATCGGCATCATCCTCATCACCTCTGAAGTGTGGATGGCGGCAGATCTATGTAGAGAGAGAGAGAGAACTGAGAGAGAGTGTGTGTATCTGCCATTTTGGTCCGTCTTCATCATCTGCATCTTGTGTTTCACCCTCTTGCTTTAATATATTGATTAATAATTAATAATTAGTTAGAGTTAATCCAAAATGACAATTTTTCCCCTAGGAGAAATGAGGAAAAGGACAAAAATCAGTAAGAAATTCTGACAAAATTTGACTTTTTTGAAATTTGGACTAAAATGGCAAAAAAATGCAAACCTCAAGGACCCAGATTTAACAAATTTGGGATTTGGACTAAAGTGGCAAAACTGAGCAAACTTCAGGGACCATTTTGGCTATTAACTCTAATAATAATAATAATAGGAAATTCAGGAACCACTGTTCATGTGGTTACATTTTGTAAAGTACATATATGATAACATAAAATATAATATTATACAATTATGGATTCCTCAAGATCGGTTTAAACTAACGAGGATAAATGAGATGAGTCGTTTCTTAGTTACTTGATCTTTATTCGCTTAAAGTTCAAACTGAGTTGTAACCGAATTGGCGCAAGCTAGTCTAAGTTAAAAGTTTATTTGTTGAACTAGCTCAAGACCGAGTTTCGTGTATCGTGTTTGGTTGACCTCTCAAGCCTAAAGATGTATATTAGTTATATAAATGTGGTAATATCTATATTATAGTATTAATATTATGGTAAAAACAATGTGCATCTTGTTAGGGTGTATAAAGTTATAATTATATATGTAGTAATAACTATACACACAAAAATAAAAACAAATAAACAAATAACAAGACGAGTTCAGGCTAGAAAAAGTATTTATGAGTTGCGCTTAAAACGAGCACCTGTCTCGACTTGAATCGTTTATATCCGTATATAGCATTTCACACCATTTCAACTATCAAACTCACGTCTTTCAACTTTAATATTTTTTATCTCGTAAAACACAAATGCTTACTGTCTAATCTTAAATAATAAAATATCACATTTATTAAACATTTCACTAATGACTAAGGGAGTTGAGAGTGCCTTCGGTGCAGGAAGGGAGGGTTGAGGTTGCTAAGCGACGCCATTAAGGAACACCACCACACTTGTATGCAGCACGGTGAACCAGTGAGGGATGGATGTTTGCGGTTATTGTTCACCGACAGCAGAGAGAATAGTGGATGAGAGAGAGGGAGAGAGCGTGTGGCGTACTTTCAAACGATCTCAATGTACAATCTAAAGAGTTGCAAGATAGTTCAGGATGAAAAACTGTAACATTTCTATATTTTAGAAAAGATTATAAATGAAATAGAAAATGTGATATAAGGTTGATATGAATAAGAGATAATACTAAGAATGAGAGAGATCGAGAAATGTGACTTCCTCACCTTGACCTTTTATATAAAATCAAAGGATAAATTAATTTCTATTTAGACAATATATTACTTTTTATTAGAAATAAAAGCATAATATTTAACTTTAATTATTAAAAAAACTGGTCTGTAACTGCTATGATACGGTTGGCGGGAATGGTTGTTGCTTTGGCATGTGAATTACTGAAAAAGTCCTTCAAAATGAAAGTTTCACATATGGTTTGACTCAATGATTTTTTGGTCAAAGAAAAAGTCAAAATTGTGCATGAATCGGAATCCTATGAAATAAACATAAAAAAAAAACTGACATTGCAGATATACAGAACGTGGAGTCTCATCCACGATAATGTTTTTATCATCTTATTCGTATGACAAAGATTCTGTCTTTCTGACCCTCCAACTTTCACATTTTTAAATATTGCCCCCTGTACTTTTTAATAGTAGTATATATTTGGCAGAATTTTGCCATATAAAGTTCACAAAATAAATTAAAAAACAATATTACTCCACATAAGTGGTTAGTCAACATCGACAACAAGCACACGCCTTTCAAAAATAATAATAATAATAATAATAATAATAATAATTTCATAATATTTTATCTGGTTTCACATTGATGCACTTAAAATATAAGTGTGAAAATTTTGGAGCAGAAGTTGCTTACAGAAAAAATGATATTATTAAATTTGATATTAAGTATTAGTTTAGCTCTCATAATGTTTTTAAATTAATCAAAAATGTAATAAAAAAGGCTATTACTATTTTCATACTTCCGTGTTTTATTCTCACTTTTTTTCACTCTTGTGTATATAGAGAAAGAGAAAGTGGGAAGGGGTATGTGAATATAGAGAATTTCATTATGTTTTTTTTTTAAATGTGTGAATTATTCGTGAATGTCAGGAGGTCTAGCATACGTTATCTTAATCGGGTCCACGCTAGAGAGCCCCCTCGCAAAATAGATCCCCAATTTAAACCTCTCGATGAGAAAAACCCCTATCACCCAGACTCGAATTTGAGATCTAGAGGAGAAAACTCATCCGAGCCCCACCATAGGTGGAACTTAAATACCCGTAGCCACCACTAGAGCACTGGTGATGGTTAATAGAATTCCATTATGTAAGAGTTTGTGTGATGACATCTAGTTTTTTTTTAACTGTAACATCTAGTATTATTTCATTTCATAAACTTATATAAAGTTAAACGACACCAATATTGTATTGGACTATATTGTGTGAGCCCACGGGCTCACTTTAGGTAGCTAGGGTTTCGTGTGTGTTGCGCAACTAGGGTTTGTATGTGTGTTGCGCAACGGGGTGGTAGAGAGCCTTGCTCTGATACCGTTTAAGATAGTAAAAACCTAGCCGTCAACACTTGAGAAAAACCCTAGACAGGGCGGCGTGCCGCCATTGCTGCCGGCGCCCTGCCCGGCCGCAATTTTTTGTTTGTTTTCATTTCCGGTTTATTTTTCTTATTTCCCATTTGAAATGAAGTATCGATTTCGGTTCCAGATTTTAGTGGTCTCACCCGGGAGATTTTTTATTCCAATCTAACCCTTACATTAGCCGGATCACTTTTCTTTCGGTTCTCGTTTCGTCGTTCAACGTATCTTGCTGCAACTTGTTCATCTTCATAAATAATTAATATTGTTTGGAATGAAGTTTTCAAATAATATTTAATAATCACATTTGAAAATGGCCGAAAGAATTATTGATATTAACATTATCAATGATTAATATATATCTAATATTTGTTTGAAAATGCAACTTTCAAACATTCTGTGTCATCGTTGCCATAGTTGGAGTCATGATCGTTGAACAAGACTTACACACACAAAGCGAAACTGATTGTGAGCGGGTAGATGTAACACCCCGAAAACGGGTTTGGTAATCAAATCTCGTTAATGGTAAAAACGGGTAAAAATACCGTTAGTGGTAAAATTAATCCGGTGAATGTTAGGATTTAACTAAATAAGTCTAATATTTATTAAAAGGATGGGAAATACTTTGAGAAGCAAAGTATATTTTAAGTCCCGAGATGTAACATCCTGAAAATACAAAACTTTATATTAGAATTATAAAGTTTAAATAAACAAGAATTTATCTAACTAGGAAATTATAACCTAGTTAACTACAAGTCTATGAATAACTAGAATTAAGGCTAAAATAACCAAACTATAGGTCAAATAAAAGTAGAAGGGCCAATATTGTTAAAATTGAAACTATTGTTATTAGTTTTGATTAAAAACAAACCAAACACCCCATTAGAGGGGGTCTGGTCGACCAGAAACCACAGGGGGCGACACCCACACTTCCACAAATCTAACTTCAACTAAACTCTCGAATTGAAGGCTCAAATCATGTTGTAATCGAAATCTGAACATAGAATCGTGATCATCTTGTCAAGTGGATCGTGAGGTATGTCTAATTAGGTCATTTTGATTCAACTCAAATTCTTGCATGTTATTGAAATTGAGTGTTGAGCTTAATTATGAGTTGTAAATACGAAATTGGAAGTGATATAAGGGTTAGGGACAAACCATAGATGATTTCTTGTCAAAATTCTTGCATGATAATTGTAAGACCAAAATCACCATAGTGGGTGATTAAGATGTTAGTAGAGCTTGATAAACACTAGCATTTAAAACCCTTGTTCTAGTGTAAACTGAAATCATGAGGAAATCTCTAAAGTGTTGATGTTAAAATATGTGTATATAGTCTAATTGAAGTTAATTAGGGTGATAAACTCAAGTCATGAACTTGGTTTAGTTTATGTAGAAATCTGACCCGCAAGGTGTTTGATAAAACGCCTAAATAAAGGTCAAAATGTAAAGGTTGGTAAAACGCAGATTTGAAGATGTTAAGAAATTATGCGTTAAGACTTATAAAAAGGGTTCTAAACGAATTGTGAATTGAACTCTTTAGGCGAGGAATCCGGATCGTCAAATGGACAAGCCGGTGGAAATACGCGTTTGGAAAGGATGCTTAAAAGGTACGTAACCACGATTTTGTTACGTTAGGTTTGTTATGTAAAATTCTACTAATAGACTTGAATTTAGAATTGAGTATGAATTTGGATGTCTAGTTGAAGTAATGAAGATCACTACACAAGAAGTCATGAGTTATGGTAAAAGGAGTAAAATGGTGAATTGGTCATGTAATGATGAATAAATAAAAACAGTTTTTAAGCAAAACGGGTTCATGGGAAAACCGGGATAGGTTTAAAGGGATAGAATGGTAATTAAATACCATCTCATGCGGACAAATGGTCAATTAGACTAAATGGGTCAAATGGTGTTGCTAACACTATTCGACAATAACAATTGATAAATCGCTTGTTGAGTTTGTAATCACAGGAATAACATAAGCTTGTGTTGCTCTAACTAGAAAGATTTAACGCAAAGGTTATGTGAACGGGTCAATATACTGATCCGAGCCAGGTATGTATAATAACACAACTCATCATGTAGAATTTGGTGTTCTATAAGAGATAGACAAGGTTAAAATATAGATATTCGGTCGTCTTTTAGGTAAACCAAACAAATTGAGTTAAGATTATAGTGTTTTAGAAGCACATGGGTTTACAAATAAGAATTTTAGATAGAAGGTCGGATTTTGAGTCAATCAAGTATTTAAAAGTCCTTGTAGTAAAAGAAGGGTGAAAAATTGACCAAATTGCCCTTGTAAGCTAATTCGGACGAACAACCTTAAAAGGTGGTTCGGAAATGAATTTTAGGATTAAATACATGCTTAGAATGAGTATGCGTAGTGAATGATGTAAGTTCTTGGGTCGAAAGACTTTAAATGAATCTTTGCCGTAAGATGATAATCCGAGGGGTAAAACTCGGAACATTTAGATATCCACATTAAACAACACACATATAGTTGTAGTGGAAGATTTACTTGATAATAAATGTTTATTAATAACGCTAGAAACGAATGAGAGCGTTTCATGATCAAAATATGCCTAAATACCCTTAACGGGTCAAAATAGAAGTATTAGCGAAACGGGTTAAGGATGTGTGTGACCCGTGAATTGAACCTTGTATAATAGGAAATACTTATAATAGAATGTTCTACAGAAGAAACAAGGGGCATAACCATGTTTGATGACGAAATCGCGAACGGGTCAAAAGTCGGTAAAAAGGGTAATAAGCCGAAGAGTTAAAGTTTGAAATTTTATTATGTAGGTTGTTGGATTTCAACTCCATTAGATGGAGAACTAAATTACGGTCGCGTAGGAAAAAGGATCGTGTGAATCGGATAAAAAACGAGCAAGTTATGCTCGTTTCCGTGAAAAATCGATTTTTGGAGGATATGCAGCTTTTGGCTGCAACTTTCTGTCGAATATAGGGCCTCGCGTAGCGC
This sequence comes from Helianthus tuberosus, assembly GCA_030545235.1. Classification (NCBI taxonomy): domain Eukaryota; kingdom Viridiplantae; phylum Streptophyta; class Magnoliopsida; order Asterales; family Asteraceae; genus Helianthus; species Helianthus tuberosus. The sequence goes on along the minus strand of JARYGA010056430.1, from coordinate 214,957 downwards.
GACAGCAAGGCAGTTAAGGCGTTGCGTAGCGCGACACCTCTCGCGGCCCGCGAGAGGTTTATGTTTGTTGGTCGCGGCCCGCGAGGGGACCCAGATCTGGCGAAAAATGATTACGTTAAATTATTTTGCGTTGCGAGCCCGTTTTAATACGTTTTAAGCTACGTATAACTAATCCAACTCATGTTTTATGAGTTTTAGGTAAATTTTAGCACCGGAGGACGATCAAGCAAAATGAAGAGCCGAACACGATCAAGAAATAAGCTTCCGCACTATGTATCGTTTTTATGTTAAACGACGAATGTACACATGATATGTTGTATACTTTTAAATTGTAAAAGGTTTTAATAAACCCGAAATTTCCAATACATATGTAATCTTAACTACATGTTTATTTTCGTTAATTATACGAAAACCATTAAATTAATAACTAGGGTGTTACAGTAGAGTCGCCGTTGCCGAATTTTTTTAGTTTCCTCTGAATCTCAGGTTGCACCTTCCTATCCGATTGGATTTTCGTTTCGCCGAATTTGTTTGGTTTTGTTTCAGTTGGTTCCCGCAAACCCGCCCACTCTTTCATTACGATGAAGATTTCTCGTGGGGTTATGTCTCTCCTTCCAGATCTGCTATCTCATCTCCTAGTTCGTTTCCTTTCTTTTGTTATTACCAGACCATGCTCTGCTACCACAAGAGATTGCCGCTTGACTACGGTCACCGACCTTTGGTTTGACACACCGCCGCACGACCTTGGTCGCCGGGTGTCTATTTGTTTCTTTTCTTTCTTTTGTTCTTGTTGGATCACGATCTGTTGTCACCGAAGATCGCCGCCTGGCTACGGTCACTGGCCTTCGATTTGACACACCGCCACCACGGTCGTTGGGTGTCTATTTTTTAATTTTTTTATTTTCCCTCCTATCTTTCTTTTTTCTGTTTGGTTGGGATAGCAATCATGTTAGATAATTCCGGGGACAATGAACCAAAATGGGGGGACGCCGTGAATCAAACTTAAGTCAAGAAATCCTACTCTCACTTTCAAGGATCCTACTGTTTTGTCATCGTGCTTAGCCGCCGCATGACCACGGTCATGCCGCCGCTCCTTTGTAGGACTACGGTCCTTCACCGCACCCTTTGCAACACTTCTGGATCACTACTTTGAAGAATATGGATTAATATTTTGGCAAAATAAAGCAGCTCGCTAATTTTTTAAGAGAGGATTACGGAACTACAAGTCAAGAACCGAGATCGAGACTAGTTATTGTTTTGTTTATGTTTTTTATTTCAGTCTGAACGTCCGATTCTCTACCGCTCCGACTGCGGGGGAGTATTGTACTATATTGTGTGAGCCCACGGGCTCACTTTAGGTAGCTAGGGTTTCGTGGCATCTCTATATATTGTAATCGTTAATGAATGAATGAGTAAATCAAGTCTTTTATCATATCTTACATATTGAATTATGAAAGACTTGAGATAACTCAGTAAAAGAAAAGCCTAACACAGTACTATGAAATGTGTGTGTATTATGTCTTAGTGATCAATGTTCAGAGTTAAAAGATATAATTACTATTACTAATGATATATATATATATATATATATATATATATATATAGAAAAAGTATATCGTACATTACGGCTTAACGTACTTCACGTACAACAACGTGCGTGATTTGTTCTATAACATGCGTGATTAATGTTTTCAATATGCGTGATTATTGAGTTTCAACATGCGTGATTTTGGATTTTTGAGTTATAACATGCGTGATTTTAAAATGAACGTGCGTAATTACCTGTCATACGTGATGTACGTTAAGCCGTAATGTACGTTAACCTTCCTCTATATATAATATATATATATATATATATATAGGTGTTTGATATTAATAGTACCACAAAAAAAATTGAAATCTTTTTCTGAAATTCTATATATATTTTTTTAATAATATCTGACTTTGATTATACTTTTTTTTAAAGTTTAATAACCTTTATAAAGCTGTTTTTTCTTTTACAACGAGCATATTGTGTCTAAATCCTATTTGTTTAGTAAACATTTAGTTGTGCTAAAATACATGTAGGTAATTGTAGCGGGTCTTATTAAGGTGAACGTATGCATATGATGTGAATGGGGACGGAGGTAGTAGAGATGAGATGAGGATGTTTAGAGTGGATATGTGGGTACATAAAGTTGTATAACAACCCTCCAAAATAATCCAACACCCTGAAAATACTTTAAATGTCCCAAAATACACCCCATATACAAAAACGGACCCCGAATACCTTCATTTTTATAAAAATTAATTAAAAACGAATTTTAATGGTCTCTCGCGGGGCGCGTAAGCCATCTCCTTTACCTACGCGGGCCGCGACAGCTCCAATCTCAGGCAAGTCCCCAGGCCGCCACGTGTCTAACTCGTGTTGAGGCTACGTGTCGACGCAGCAAGGCTACGGCCAAGTCTACAAGCCCTCACGGGCCGCGTAGACATTGGCCGAAGCTTACGCGAGGCGCGACAAACTCAATTTCAGGCCCTATGAATTGAACGCATCGGCTTTCAATTCCAGTCGCTCACACACTTTTCTCTCTCAAAATTTCTAATAGTATAAGCTATTTCCAGGTATAATACCCCCCTAAATAACGAAGTTCTGCTCCGTTGCAAGTATCATAACCCCGGTTACGTATTAGATACGCTGCCCGATTGATCCAGGGTTCCGTAACGGCTGTCATGGTTCTGCCAGACGTAGTCGTTTGAATGCCGTCTCGGGGAGGGTATTACTAATGTAAATATTGGGTTATTATACTAACGCGTGTGCATTTGTATAAATTATAGATAATCACTAGGAAATCCTTAAAGAAAACCTAAGAAAGCAATGTGAGTTATCCTCTTTTTATAACTGCTTTTCATAAACTGTTTTTACAAAACCTCAATGTGTTACATTATATTGCCAGTGATTGAGTATTTCTAATTCTACAATTATCGTCGGTATATTTGGGGTTTTGTATACAAAATTTGTTACTACACTGTGAGTAGTAACATGACCATAAGTCGGGATGACAGTACCGTGGGTGGTAATTAAAGTAAGAATTGGAAACAAATATAATTGCGAGATCGCCCTCAACACTGCGAATGATAAGAAAATCTGTCTTGATTAAACTGGGATTCACTCACCAGTATTTTCCACTGACAAAATGTTTTTAAAACGCGTTTCAGGCAACAAAATGTAAAAGCCAATTAGAAGAAAGCCAGCTGGAGAGCACAGAAGGCTTGGAAAAATGTGGCTATAAAAGTTACCTAAAAGACAATGTTTTAAATTCAATAAAATAGGGTTTATCCCTATAAGTATATTGTAATAGAAACTTGGGTTTTGCCCATGTGATAATTAATATAAAATATGGTGGTTTTACTCTGATAAAATATTTCCTAACTACGGTCCTGATGAAATTTCCGCTGCCAAAATTGATTAAATATACGAATACCACCGTAACTGGCTCGCGGCCGCTCGTTCCCGGGAGATAGGGATCGGGGGTTGCGACAGAAGGTGGTATCAGAGCTAAGCCACTGATTCAGCCATAGAAGTGTTCTGCTTACACCAAGATATTATTCAAAGTGTTAGGAAATAGACTATGGAAATACGTGCATAGCTGTATTTTATTGTTATGTGTTATTTGACTATTTGTTAGTTTACAGTATAAGTGACCAAGTGAACCAGGAAAACCAGAATGACAATAACCCGAATAATTATTACCTGAACAATTATAACAATGGAAACCATGGAAATCAAGTGGATAATAGTGTCGTCCAACACATAGTGGCACAAGGAATTATAGATGCAATGCCATTTATTATCCAAAATGTTAGGGACACTGATGATAAAAGTAACCGTGATAGTAAACGACCAACTGAACCTGAACACAGCGTGAACAATGGACCTATACTTCAAGTGCCTATTCCCAAAAGAAGAAGAACCATGTCTTATGGTTGTTCTTATAAAGAATTCTGGTCTTGTAAACCAATGGAATTCTCGGGCAATGAAGGGGCCGTTGCGACTCTACGCTGGATAGAAAAGACTAAGGTAGTCTTAAAAATAAGCAAGTGTGCGGAAGCGGATAAGATAATGTTTGCTTCCAATCTGTTCAAAAACTCAGCCTTAGAATGGTGGAACGTTATCCTCTAGTCTAGGGGAACTGACAGAATTTACAATATGGAATGGGAGGAATTTAAGAATATGGTAGAAAGGAAATTCTGCCTTCCCAATGAAAATGAACAGATATCAAATAAATTCCTAAACCTTAGGATGACTGGAGTGGATAGTAAGGAGTACACTACGTTATTCTTTGAATATGTTAGAATAGTACCAACCCTTGCATCACCTGAACCATTATTAATCTCCCATTATATCTGGGGATTAATCAGTGAGATAAGGCATGTAGTCAAGGCGGCTAGACCTCAAACTATAGAAGAAGCTGTAGAACTAGCAAATACCCTGACAGATGAACTAGTGCGTACACGAGAAGAAGACCAGAGAAAAAACCTAGCCCAGAAACTTACCCAAGAATTTCGTTCTGGAAATTTCAATCGTGCGAAAAATGTAGGTTCTACCTTTGCACCCTACTACAAGTATTGCAAAAGAATGCATTCAGGAAGATGCTTCATTTACTGCAATTTCTGCAAGATACCAGGACACAAGGAAGAAGACTGCAGGAAGAAACCTAGCAATGGAATATGCTTCAACTGTGGAGAAAAAGGTCACATCAAGCCAAATTGTCCAAAACTAGCTCCAGCCATGAACAACAAGAATACTAAAAATGATAGAGCATTTGTTCTGACCGCAGATGAAGCCAAGATGATTCCGGATGTGATAGCCGGTACATTTTTAGTTAATGATGTTTTTGCTAAAGTATTATTTGCCTCTGGTGCAAACCAAAGTTTTATTAATACATCGTTTTGCAAAATTCTCAATCAACCATTAACTAAACTCCGATAAGAATGTCTGGTAGAAACAACTAATGGGGAAACAGTTAGGATTTCTGAAATCTTGCAGGGAGCAAGAATAGAATTTTTAAATCAAAAGTTTATTGAAAATCTTTACCCAATGAATCTGGCAGGATTTGATATTGTATTAGGAATGGATTGGTTAATAGCCAATAAAGCCAGTATTTTATGTGATCAAAAGTTAATCCAAGTAAACTTACCAAGAGGTGAAAAGATTACAATTAAAGGAGATAAACCATCTGGATCCACAAAATTCATCTCTGTGATGAAAACAATAAGTTATATAAGAAAGGGATCATTAGTGTATTTGATTTCTATAATCACTAACACTAAAGAAAAAGAACTAAAAGATATTCCAGTAGTATCTCAATTTTCAGATGTATTTTCGGAAGAATTGCTAGGACTACCGCCGGACAGGGAAGTCGAATTCAGAATCCACCTACTACCAGGAACAGCACCGATTGCCAAAGCACCTTACCGTTTGGCACCCGTCGAAATGCAGGAACTGAAGAAACAGTTAAATGAATTGTTGGAAAAAGGGTTCATACAGCCAGGTTCATCACCTTGGGGAGCGCCAATTTTATTCGTTAAGAAGAAGGACGGATCGATGCGTATGTGCATTGATTACCGTGAATTGAACAAAGTCACGATTAAAAATCGGTATCCATTACCAAGAATCTATGATCTGTTCGATCAATTGCAAGGAGCTCGATTTTTCTTGAAAATCGATTTACGCTCAGGATATCATCAATTAAAGGTACAGGAAGAGTACATTCCTAAGACAGCCTTTCGAACAAGGTATGGCCATTATGAATTTATTGTCATGCCATTTGGTTTAACCAATGCCCCAGCCGCATTCATGGACATGATGAACCGAATATGTAAGCCATATTTGGATAAATTCATAATAGTCTTTATAGATGATATTCTCATTTACTCTAAAAGTAAAGAGGAACATGCAAAGCATTTGCACGCACTTTTAAGTTTATTAAAGAAAGAAAATATTTATGCAAAATTTTCCAAGTGTGAGTTTTGGTTAAAACTGGTACAATGTAACACCTCGTAAAAGCACGTCCAATGATGTATTGACACGTGTAATAAACCCAAATGAAGTCAAACGTTGACTATGAAGGACTAATTTTGTGAAAAATCAAAAAATTTGATTATGTAAAGATTGAAAGTGTTATCATGCTTAGAATAAGTCTCTGAATAACCTCTTACGGTATTTATATTCACAAATGAGCCACTTGTTGATCGAGTGTAGCCGTTTGCGTGATTAATTGAAAGTTTGCGCAATGAGGGGTTAAAAGCGTCAACATATTAATTCTTACCTCTGAGTGACCTTTTAACAAACCGAGAGCTTCATGATATTTTATTATACTCTCAGGAATGCCAATTATTGGCCATCTAAGGCTTTTATGCCTTTAAGTGACGCTACGCGCAACTTTGCAAGTTTAAGGGGTTAAAAGCGTCAATATGTTTGATTATACCTCTGAATGACCTTTCTGCAAACCCAAAGCATTATGATGTTTTATAATACTCCCAAGAACACCTAATATGGATTAGATAAGGCTTCGATGCTATTTAACGATGATATACTCAAGTTTGCGCATTAGAGGGACTAATTGCGTCAAACTGCAAAAGTATACCAATTCGTATGATATCAAACCTTCCGGAATATGATCATAAGTTAAACATGCCCTAAATATCCCTTACATAGCTTAGAAATAGGCTTTGAAGGGCTCGGTATGCTAAAATAAACTTATTTGATCAATAGGGACTAAAAGCGTCAAAAAGTGCATAAGTTTGCATTTTCACACATATCTTACGTCCTGAATATATCCGGACATCCAAAAATTTATGTAATCATTAAAATATTTTATTTTAGTGATTGGCATGATAAAATTCCATTCGTCGCTTAATTTGGATCGTTTTTGCGTCCGTTACGACTTCCGTTGTAATTAACCGAATAACGCAACTGTACGACCAAACGAACCGAAATCCGAGATATTTTTTAGCACATTTCAAGTTCCCTATACTTTAACTTCATTTTAGAGCCTTGAAATGGGGTTAACGGGGCTTAAACATGCCAGAAATCAAGTTTTTACACTGCAGGGGCCATTTCAGCAAATCTGCCATTTTGGTCTCTGGCGGGGGACGAGAGGCCACTCGCGGGGGGCCAGAGACTGATCTCGGCAGATTCCTGTTTTCAGCAATCTGGTCGAATTTCAGGGGCTTTTATGTAATATTTTCAATACCTTGGGCTACCATTTGATGGTTTTTAACATCCCATTGTATTCCAAAACCATTTGCCCAAGTGGAGGGCCAAGATTGAAGCTCGGGTTACGAGAAACGATCCTAACGGTTCTTGAAATTCTATATAAACCCACTTGTTCTTGCTCTCATTTCACACCTTGATCTGAATTGTTCTAAGTTGGAGCTTTTGTGCTTCATACCTGAACATCCTAGATCAATTCCATCCTTGCTTGGACCCTTTGTAAGTGTCCTTTCGTGCTTAGTTCAATTAGTTGGCTCTTAAAACCGAAAAGTCAAGCGTTTGCGATAAATGCTTTGACTTTTTAAATGGTCAAGCCATTGTTCGCAACGAACATGGCTACGTGATGGTAATTAGGTAGGTATTAAACCCTCAAAGGGGCACCTCCTAATTACCACATTTGCTTAGTTAATTGTCGGGTCAAAGTAATTAAAATAAAAGTCAAACGAGTCGGTTTTTAAATAAAATTCATAACTAATGATGTAAAGGCAATAAAATCAGTTTTGTCACTTTAATAACTTGGTAAATATTAATTGAACCTGTCTAGGCATGTTCAACCCGACAATTCTGAGTTTAGGCTCGGTTCGGAACCGAAAGTCGCAAAAGTAGACTTTTGCTTTGACTTTCAGTTCTGACCCGATTTAGCTTAGTTTAGATATGCCTTAGGATTCCTTTAGGACCATATTATAGGTTAGTATAACCCTCTGAGGTTATACAACTTGGTTCCTTAGAAATCCTAGTTCATTGCATGTTTCCGTTAAATGCCTAAATGTTGACCATAATGCCCTTTTGATATTAAAACAAGATTTTTGAAAATGTGAGAGGACAAAAACCTTTATTACTGATTTATAAACATGTCCATAAAATTTCACATCAGTTCGTGGTCTAAAATGGGAGTTATGCGCAATAGCGTAAATTGAACGCTTTTTATTAATTAAACGACATTTTCAGCATAAAGCCTATTTAAACCCAAATTTTGACATCAAACCTTTTATCTACTGATGTAATATAATATTTTGGGATTTTTGAAAATTTTTATTAAATTTTAAGATAAACATAAGATGGAGTTCTAGCATAGGCTCGGTAATTGACGATAACGCCCTTTTTGCTAATAAAATGAGTTTTATACATCCTTTACATGTCAAACCTTTTTCTACTAATTTTATATGACAAATAAGTTATTTTAAACTGCAAAGGCTGGTCAAAATCTCATATTTCCCTATTTAAACCGAATATCGTCAAATACCGACTTTTATGCGATTTAGGCGCATAGTATGGTTTAAAACCATATTAGGCACCTAAAGCTTGACACCTACTGATGTTATGAATAAGTTTTTATACTTTAATCGTAAATAAAAGTTTTGAACTCATATTTCCAAAATTAACCCTTAAAGCATATGTTAAATGACCAAAATGCCCATACGGTGCATAGTTTGGCCATAAATGATAAATTTCACATATGTGAGATATCTTACTGATATAACTTGATAAAATAAATATTTTTACTGATCATTTTAGACCAGAACCTCAGATTATTATTTAACCTCTTTTATAATCTTTAAAATGACCAAAATGCCCTTTAGGGGCTTAATGTGATTTTAAATTCGTTTTGGGTATAATAGAAGATATCCTACTGATATCACAACATATTTAAGGCATATTAACTTGTGGAACATGTTCATGACTCATTTGGTTACTCGTTATGCATTTTCGCATTCGGTACGGTTTATGTAACTAGTTTGCATAAATTAACCGAAACTGGTCGAATCTTATCATTTTCACTTCAAAATCCAGGATGTGTTTAGTTTACCCATATTATACAAGTCTTCGTACTTGTCGGGTCTAAATCACATTCTAATCCGGTCTGCGCTTAATCTTGCGTTTTGAACAGTAAACCTTTCCTTAAAACTAACCGGTCTAAGTTTCAACTTAAATAAGACCCGTTAGGAATCTAATAGGTTAACAAAACCTTCGTTCCAGATTGAGAGCCCCAGTAGAGGTACTTGTGCTTGCTGATTAGAATATACGGCTGAGTATAAATTGCATTTTAAGCTCAGGTAAATACTTTTAACTTATTTTCCCTTATACGGGCTTGGGATACGGTATTATAAAAATACCGCTTGGTCGGGTGTAGAAACCTTTTAATCGGAGATGATTAAATTGCATAGTCCCGTTTTAATCAGTATTTCTTGATAACAAATAACATTGGGGGTTAATGACCGTGTCCTGGATATCCTTGGCTCATTTAAAAAGTGAATGGCCACAACTTAAGCACAAGGTGTAGGCATAACACCTCCTGTTGCGTATGTAAAAGATATACTCATTCGTAAGGGTAACTTCTTGTGAGTTATATTTGTGGTGTTGTCGATTAATCTTGACCGGTTTGTGTAATCACCGGCCCTAAATGTTGGACAAACATGTAAATCTGATACAAGATTGTTATTAATATAATTGTCCCAAGTTATAAAAGAATTTTCATGCCTTGTGCATTTAAATCAATTTTCATAAAGATTTTAAAAAGAGTCAGTTAATTGTATTTACCAGTGTAAACTGACATATTTTCCAAAAAGGTTAAGTGACAGGTACTGTACGTAAATTGGCTGGGAGCTCAGGGCGTTAATAGGGAATCTTGCAAGTTCTAAACGTCTAAAGTCTGTTGAACAGTGTTTATGTTTCTGTTTTAAGATCCGCCTGTGGATCCTCTTACATTCCGTTTGTAATACTTATGTTACTTTCACTCGGTTTGTAATATATTTTACTTTAGACTTCCGCTGTGCATTGAACTGTGATTATTTGACTATGATGATATCAACTACGTCACGATACTCCCCACCGGGCCCACCGGTAATACGTGGAAATATCGGGGTGTGACAGGTTGGTATCAGAGCCAACATTGAGTGAATTAAACACTAGTCTTTTGTGTTTAATCTCAATGACACGGTAGCACATTCCTTGACTTCCGAGTCTAGACTTGAACTAGGAATGATCTCATCCCTATTATATGTATACATTGTTTTCGATATTTATGCATCTCATGATCGTGTCGTCGAGCGAAGCTGCCATTGATGGAAGCTCTCCAGATCCGAAGTATAAGAAATGCTAAGCTTCGTACTACAGCTCGAATTAGCATACGACCAGTATGGAGGAATGACCTTTTGAACCCATTAATCATATTTCAAATTCTATACCCAAGACTTTTGAAACTTAAAATGGGAAGCCAACATCAGAGGAGTTCATACCTGCTGTCCCTGAAGATCCCACTCCAAAGATAATACCTATGGAATCAAAGGACTCTTATTTCTTACCTCCAAGTCTAGGAATCCCAGACTTGGAACATACCTATCCTGATCTTATTCATGATCCATATTGTTGATTAACCATAAAATCCTTGGATTCCACTTTCGCAAAGATTTCTAAAATACAAGATTTCGACTACCCACGAGAACCTTCTGTACCCATACCGCACTCAGGAAACCAAGCAGAAAACATTCAGAGATTAAGTGAAGAAGAAACTTCCTTCTTTATATTTCATTTCTATACTAGTCCCCGCATGGGCGAATTTCTTTGTATAAGACCCGTTAAGGGCAATTATTGTATTTTTGAGGCTTTCTAAGAAAAGTTTCCTATTTTACTTTGGTATTGAATAGTTTACGTATGTACTATGTCCTAAATCTGAACATCATTTCAATTTATGACTTGCTCTGCCATTATATATCAAAGAAAATCTTAAAGGTATAATCTAGCCTATATGTCATTTTCGACATAGCTAAAATGGTAAAGCCTTTTTAAGATAATAAATCCTTGTTAACACCTAAGAACGTGTTAACACTCTTGACAAATGTGGTTCGAGAAAATCACAATAGTCATCCCTATATTGGATTCTTCCAATTTCCTGATTTAGCCTAATGATCCAGAAATCATGGCTTATATCATCCTATAAGATGATCATAACATAAACATCCATTAGTGATGAAACGCCTACGGGCTATATCTATTGTCCTAAAAGACAAAAGACAGTTGTAGTCTTTGACTCTCTGTCAAGAAAGGTAATGAACTACGTTCAAACCTTAATGCCTCGATCCTATAAAATCATGGCTTATAAATCCAAAACTGTCCTCGTGACAAGGCCTTTTTGTGCCATTTCAATATCCCTAATAGCTTATAGCTGAATTAATTATAATGAAAGATTAAAATAAACCTGATTATCAAATTAACCAAATATGGTCTATTAATACCATGGTTAATGAATCATCGAAGATGATGACTCCAAAATAGACTCCTAAGCAAAATTATTGGCGATTGTTTTATAGAAAACAAGCTTCAGCATATCCGAATCAGATGAAGTCAACAGTCATCCCAATATGAGGGATGACAATGCAAGGATGAATGTAACGGCTGCAGAGTTACGGACAATGATAGATAATGCTGTCACTCGAGCCATTGCCAGACAATTTAAAGAAAAAAGTGGTGCTCGCACCAGGAATCAGTCTGCACCTCATACGGAGCCACCTTCTAAGACACATATATCTCATAAGGATGATTCTCATCATTCGTCGAATCAGAGAAGTGATTCATCCAGGCAAATTGTGCTCAATCAGGAGCCACATGTTAAGACCTGCTCTTATAAATACTTTGTCTCTTGCAAACCAAGGGACTTTACAGGAGAGAAAGGAGCCATCGATTGTATGACATGGCTGGATGAGATGGACACAGTAGTAGACATCAGTGGTTGTGCAGAGCAGGATATCGTGAAGTTTATTTCATAATCATTCAAGGGAGAAGCGTTGGCATGGTGGTGATCATTGATCCAAGCCACTGGGAAGATCCTATTGTATAACTTGTCTTGGGATCAATTTGTTGCGCTAATCAAGGAAAACTTCTGTCCTCAGCATGAGGTAGAAAAGATAGAAACAGACTTCTTGACTCTGGTCATGAAGGATTTTGATTGTCAGGCATACGTGACGAGTTTCAACACTATGTCCTGCCTAGTTCCCTATTTAGTCACCCCTAAACCTAAACACATAGCGCGTTTTATTGGAGGCCTAGTACCAGAAATTAAGGGAAATGTCAAGGCATCTAGGGCTACCACATATAGGTCCGTGGTGGACTTATCCTTATCTCTCACTTTAGATGCAATCAGGAATAAGTCTGTTAAGACTTTCGGCGAGGGAAAAAGGAAAGGAGAAGAGGAAAGCTCTCACCAATCTAACAAGAAGAAAAAGGGAAGTTCTGGGCACAGGAAAGATTCCGAGTTTAGGAAAAACTCGAGTCAGTCCAATAACAGACCCAAATGCAGTAACTGCAGGAAGCAACATTCTGGAAAATGTACGATTGACCCGCGTGCTAAACTGTGTGGAATTTGCAAGACCAAGGGTCACAAGACTTTAGATTGTAAGGAGTTGAAGAACGCGACTTGTTACAACTATAACAAGGATGGGCACATCAAAACCAACTGCCCAAAACTTATAAAGAAGCTGGAGAGGCCAGGGAAACAAACGCGTGAGTCTTCCAGAGGAACGCCTAGGAGATGGTGCAGAATGATGACAATATAGCAGGTACCCTTCCTTATCAAGAGGTTTATGCAGAAATTTATTTGATTCTGGCACAGATAAGTCTATTATGGACAATAAATGTTCTAAAATGTTGTCTCCGCCTGATTAGGACTCTAGACATATAGCGCGAGGTAAAATTGGCTGATGATACTTGAGAGACTGCTTCAACAAATCTTAGATAGATATTTTATATCTATTAGGAATCACTCTTTTCTGATATCCTTATGGCAAATTTTCAAGCTATCCAAATTCATCAATATAATAAAGACAGATGTGACATATTGATCCCCTGTCAAAAAGGTGATGGACTAGGTCCAAACCTTAAATGCCATTGATGGTCTTTTTATGGCCTAGGCTAAGTATAAATGTATAATTGATATATATATCTAAATAACATTCATTAAGAATGTTCGTACTATATTAGCCTGTATGGTTTAATAATACCATGGTTAGTATATGTTAGGTGACGGGTGGTCCGTAGGACAACCCTTAAGACCTTTAAATAGACTAAAATCCCATACTTTATCCGGATATTAGCTTGAATTTGGTAATCACAAGATGTTTGATGATACAGGTGCTATAATGCTCAAAATGCGGGTTTTAGGAAGCTTGGATGGATACTAGAAGTTGGTGGAGTCAAAGGTTTGATGGAGTGAAGATTGATCAAGAAACAATGAAAAAAACCTCACTCGGCACCGTAACCTACGGCATCTGGCCGTAGGTTACGGCCTCCACATGTGAACAAACTTCTGTCGTAGCTCAGAAGACAAGGACCGTATGGCTTTGCTGCTCGCCGTAAGCTACGGCCCTATGGCATAGCTTACGGCGCTGATCTTGACCTGTTGACTTACTGATTGCCGTAAGCTACGGCCCTATGGCGTAGCTTATGGCGCCGACCTTATCAAAACTGTAACTTACGCATTTAAAGTCCATTTCATGGTGATTTATGATGTCTTGTCATGGGTAATCGGTTACTTATCACTGGGACACGATTTTAGAGAGGATCTTGGAGACTTTGGAAGAAAGAACACTATCTTAATCACTAGTTTTTGTTGCTTTGATCTTGATGAACAATAATACTTTTGTGATGATGTTGTTTCAAGCCATGAGTGGCTAAGTACATTATGGTCATCTTTAGTTGAAGGTTTGTGGAGACAATTGTGCTTGATTTCATATTGCTAGAATGGTAAATTGAACTTATGTTTTGTTTATCATGGTGTGTTCTTATTTGTTTGTAAATTGTTGATGCTTATGATTATTCTTCTTTGAAACCATACGTTCTTGGTGCCGGTGGCAATCGAGATATCATGGGTAGAATTAGGATTGGGTAAAGGTGGGTAGAATTAGGATTGGGTAAGGGTCAATTGGTCATTGGGTAACAACCTCACGTTCTAGGAATCTGAGTACTTAGTTCCCCTTTATCACAACAAGTAGTTGCACATGAACTATGTCTATGTAGTTCTTTCTAGTGTATGATAGCACAAATGTTGAAGCAAACCAGAAACTAAAGATGGTCATTTTTCTCTAATTTGTTTACAACCAAAACTTTTCTCTTGCAATTTAATTAGTTAATTTTAGTTTTAAAAAAAACCAATCCAATTAAAATCAACTCTTGAATTTTATTTTATTTGCAATTAGATTAATTTAGTAAAGTTAGATATACACTTAGATAACATACATTCCACAAACTCCCTGTGTTCGATACCTACTTACCGCTAGCTAATTAGTTGTATTTGGATTAAATTTGATTGAGACTTCGACCTCACGTCAAATTTTGGCGCCGTTGCAGGGAGTAGTGCGCAACGTGTGTTATTTTTTGTTCCTTTTTAGTTTGTTATTTTTCTGGTTTACGCTAGGTGTGTTAGTGTGCAGGTATTTACAGGTGCATGCGTACTAAAAGCTCTCACAAGCTTTCACCATTGGCATTTGATCCGGAAATTGAGCGAACATTAAGAGGGAACATAATTTTGCTTAGAGAAAACAGAATCAGCGGTTCACCAACAACACCAACTACACCAATCACACCAATTCGATACATGGATCCACCACCCGACCCATTACCACTCAAGAAGAGCCTACAATCACTTTCAATCCTTCTACTACAATTCCACCACTCACTCATTTCTTCCCAGTTTCAGGTCAATCATCCTCAACATATACATTACCATAAGGTTCAACTGTCGTTCATGCTACTTCTACATTTAGACCATCGAACCAGTCAGGTTTTCAATATTCGACTCTTCCATTTGGGCAATCATCGGGTATAGGAGGAGATGGATATGAAGAAGGATATGAAGAGTTTGAGGGTTATGAGGAAGAGGGTTATGCTTATATGGGTGATGGGGAACAAGGAGAACTTACTTATGTGCAAGGGCAAACTCAAAGAATGCCAAGTGTTGGGGGGTTTCAACAACAACAAATTATACCACAACACATTCGGCCAAGGCCACAAGGGCCACAAGTGCAACGCCCTATACCATTGCAACAAGTTCGTCCGCAAAACGTACAACCTCAATTCCAAAGGCCAATTCAACACCCACCGATGCCACAACAACAATTTCAACTCTATGTACCATAAGGGCCTATGCAAAGGCCAATGGGTCCTATTCGACCAAGGGTTCGGGTGGGTGTACCAAGAAGGCATCTTAGAGAACATGCGAGAGGCATTGAAGCGCATTTTAGACCGGTAATCACTCACAATCCTTCACCGGTAGTCATTCCTCATAATGATCAAGGGAGGACTTTTGAAGTGAGAACCAATCCTTGCAATGTTTGTCGAAGTATAAGGGTCTAGCAACGGAGGAACCTTATTTTCACTTGGAAGCTTATGACTCGATTTTCAACACATTTGGGAGTCAAGGATTTTCAGCCGACGATGTCAAATTGGTATTATTCCAATTTTCTCTAGAAGACAAGGCAAAGAAGTGGTTCTACACTTTGCCTTCAGCATCTATTTACACTTGGGCGGAAATGCAACAAATATTTTTAGATGAATTTTACACCGCTCAAAAGACCAATGATGCTAGGAAGGGATTGAGGAGTTTTCAACAACAACAAGGTGAGATGTTTCATGAGGCTTTTGAGCGTTTCAACATGATGATCAAGAATTGCCCTCACCATGGAATTGAACTTTGGGAATTGATGAACGCCTTCCATGAGGGATTGAGTGCCGAAGATGCTCGCGACTTAATGTCTATTACCGGTGGCACTTTTGGTACGAACTACGAACAAGATGATTGGGAGTTCTTGGAGCAAATGGCAATTACATCTAAGAGGAAAGCTCAAGCATAAAGGAGAGCACGACCGGCCGTTACCCGAACACAAGTGCATGCGTTTGACGATGGTAATGTTCCAACCTCTAATTAAATTTATGATGTTTGTGCTATTTGCAATGAAATAGGTCATGCGGCTGAAAATTGCCAAGGAGTGGTAGAAGGACAATATGAAGAAGTTCATGCGGTGCAAGGTCAAGGAGGGGGTGGTAGAAACTATAACATGAATTCTAACACTTATCACCCCGGGATGAGGAACCACCCAAATTTTCGGTATGGGAACCCTTCAAATCAAGCTAACCCGAATTTTCAAGGTAGCCAAGGAAACTTTGGTTCACGCCAACCTTATAATAATCAAGGTGGATATCGAGGTGGGAACAACCAAGGGTATCAAAGGCAATATCAAACGGGTCAAGAGCAAGGGGGTCTTCGGGTGGAAATGAGATGATGGATATGTTGAAGAGCATGAAAGCGGAGAAGCAAAAGAGAAACCAAATGGATGATGCTCGGATACAAAAGGATGAATCTCGTGATAAAGCAATTCAAAATTTAACCACCCAAATGGGTCAACTCGCAACCGAAGTGGCGGACTTGAAGAAAAACAAAGGTCAATTACCAAGCGACACTAAGGTAAACCCGTCTCATAATACTTCTAGAGGTAACAATGTTAATGTTCATCATGTAAATGTTTTGAGAAGTGGGAAAGAGTATAAAACCAATCCTTTACCGGATTTGGTTGATGAGGTGGTTGAAGATATAACGGGTCAAGATAGTGAGGAAGAAAATGAAACACCTATTATTTCTTCTAAAAAACCTAATTTTGAAAAGCCCGAAATTAATAAAGAAAAAGAAAATAAAAATGGGGATGAGGGATCTAGTCAAGTACCATTTCCCTCGGCTTTATTAGATCCGGGTAAGAAAAATTTCATTTCAAAACGGGGTCCTCAAAAGGAAGAAATGTGGGAGGTTTTCAAACAAGTTAAAATCAATCTTCTGTTACTTGAAGCAATAAAACAGGTACCCGCTTACGCCAAGTTCTTAAAAGAATTGTGTACCCAAAAGAGGCAACAAAAAGTGCCTAAATTGGTTGACTTGACGGAGCGGGTAAGCGCGGTCTTGAAAGGAGATCTTCCTCCTAAGCTACAAGATCCAGGAACGCCTCTTATAAATATTCAAGTGGGAAATTTTCAAACTGCAAGGGCATTATTGGATCTTGGAGCCGGAGTAAGTATCTTACCGGGGGGTTATATGACCAATACAATTTTGGTCCATTGAAACGGGTTGAGACAACGGTGGTATTAGCCGATTTGTCTCATAAACTCCCTCGGGGTATTGTACGGGATGTGATAGTTAAAGTTGATGAGTTTTATTATCCCGTGGACTTTCTTGTGCTAGATTACTCATCCGCGGACCCAATTCAACAACAAAATGTTATTTTGGGTCGGCCATTTTTGAACACCGCACATGCCGTTATTGATTGTCGATATGGTACGGTCGACGTGACATTCGGTAATAGAAAGATGAGATTAAATGTTTTTACTAATGGTACTAACATTTATGGTGATGAGTGTTTTGTAGTAGATTTCATAGATGGATACGACCCAAAGGAGTTCGAGGAAGAGATTTTGGGTTCTTGTGTTTGTGATGTGTCTTTGCAGGTGCATGCATGTGAGTTGGAAAAGGAAGAGAAGGAGCAAGAGGCTCTCGCGGTGAAAGAAGGAAGACAGCTATGGACCCACCAAACGGATACCTTACCGGTGGAAATTGATTCGGGTACAAAACCTTCGTTGGAGTGTCCACCAAGTGTGGAATTGAAAGAGCTACCGAAACATTTAAAGTATGTATTCTTGGGGGAGAATGACACCTTACCGGTGATCATTGCTTCTAATTTGACGGTAGCTTAAGAAGAGGAATTGACATGAGTGTTGAAGGCTAATAAGGCGGCAATTGGGTGGACGATAGCCGATTTAAAAGGTATTAGTCCATCCATTGTGATGCATAAAATTATTACAAGTGAAGATGCAAAGCCAACCCGTGAAACACAAAGAAGGTTGAACCCGAATTTGAGAGAGGTGGTAAAGAAAGAAGTTATCAAGTGGTTGGATGCGGGGATCATCTATCCCATTTCGGACAGTGCGTGGGTAAGTCCGACTCAGGTAGTGCCTAAAAAGTCAGGCATTCAGGTAATAAAAGATGAACAAGGTGAGCAAATTGCCACCCGCCCGGTCACCGGGTGGCGAGTTTGCATTGATTATAGAAAATTAAACGCCGCTACCTCCAAAGACCATTTCCCGTTACCTTTCATTGACCAAATAATTGAAAAACTTTCCGGTCAAAAATACTATTGTTTTTTGGATGGGTACTCGGGTTATAACCAAATTGCTATTCACCCGGACGACCAACACAAAACCACGTTTACATGTCCATATGGTACATTTGCTTTTCGGCGAATGCCATTTGGACTATGTAACGCCCCGGCCACATTCCAAAGATGTATGATGAGTATATTTTCGGATATGGTTGGGGAATCTCTTGAAGTGTTTATGGATGATTTTTCCATTTTTGGCCCAAGTTTCGATTCTTGTCTTGACGAACTAGAAAAAGTTTTAAAAAGGTGTGTTGAGACAAACTTGGTGCTAAGTTGGGAAAAGAGCCATTTTATGGTTCAAGAGGGTATTGTGTTGGGGCACGTGATATCGGACCGGGGAATGGAGGTAGACAAAGCAAAAATTCGGGTAATTTCATCTCTACCCCCACCAAAGAATGTTAAGGAGGTGAGATCATTTTTGGGACACGCAGGGTTCTATAGAAGGTTTATTAAAGGTTTTAGTGTAATTACAAAACCTTTATGTAACTTATTATTGAAATATGTTCCATTTGATTTTACTTACGAGTGTTTGCAAGCGTTTCATGTGTTGAAGGAACAGTTGGTGAAGGCTCCTATTTTGCAACCACCGGATTGGTCGAAGCCGTTCGAGATTATGTGTGATGCTAGCGACACGACCATTGGAGCGGTTTTGGGTCAAAGAGTTGATAAGAAGCCGGTGGTAATCTATTATGCAAGTAAAACTTTGTCCGAGGCGCAACTGAATTACACCACAACCGAGAAAGAATTATTAGTGGTGGTGTATGCCTTGGACAAGTTTAGAGCTTACATTTGGGGAAGTGAGGTGATCGTGTATTCGGATCATAGTGCGGTTCGATACTTAATGGAAAAGAAGGATGCAAAGCCCCGGTTGATTCGTTGGGTGCTTTTGTTGCAAGAGTTCGATTTTGAGATCCGGGACAAAAAGGGGTGTGAAAATGTTGTTGCGGATCATTTGTCCCGGATCCCATTGGAGGGTGTTGATGACCCGAGTGAATTAATGAACGGTTTCCCGATGAGCAATTGTTAGCCGTTTCTACTTTTGTTGCACCTTGGTATGCTCACTATGTGAATTATTTGGCCAAGGGTGCAATTCTGAATCATTGGACGAAGAAGAGACGACAACAATTCTTGAGTCACGTAAAACAATATATTTGGGATGAACCGGATTTGTTCAAAATCGGACCCGATCAAGTGATAAGAAGGTGTGTTCCCGAAACGAAAGTTTTAGAGATTTTGACCCATGCTCATTCGTCGGCATGTGGAGGGCATTTTAGTGGGAACAAGACGGGTTATCGGGTGTTATCATGTGGGTTTTATTGGCCCACAATTTTCAAAGATTCTTGCGAGTTCACCCGGAATTGTATCAATTGTCAAAAAGTTGGAAGCATATCGAAGCGGGATGAGATGCCTTTACAACCAATTTTGGTGGTTGAGGTGTTTAATGTTTGGGGGATAGATTTTATGGGTCCTTTTCCCAACTCGAACGGGTTCTTGTATATATTGGTTGCGGTAGATTATGTGACGAAGTGGATAGAAGCCATTGCTACAAGGACCAATGATCATTCTGTGGTGTGTAAGTTTGTGCAATCCAATATTTTTGCTTGTTTCGGTGTGCCTAGGGTGATAATAAGTGATGGCGGTTCACATTTCAAGAACTTCAATTTCAGGAAATTGTTAAAAAAGATATAATGTGAATCACCAAGTGGCAACACCGTACCATCCGCAAACAAGTTGACAAGTTGAAGTGTCCAACCGTCAAATTAAAGAGATTCTCATGAAGACGGTAAGAACGGATCGAAAAGATTGGTCAAGTAAACTTGATGATGCGCTGTGGGCATATCGGACGGCCTACAAAACTCCAATTGGTACCACCCCTTATCGGATGGTGTATGGAAAGGGGTGCCATTTACCAATGGAGTTAGCACATCGAGCGCATTGGGCCATCAAAACTGTGAATGCGGATTATGATGAAGCTGGTCGAGCAAGGAAGTTGCAGTTGAACGAGATTGAGGAAATTAGAGATGAAGCCTACGAATGTGCTTCCGCATACAAAGACAAACTGAAGAAAGTTCATGATGCGAAGCTAAGGAAAAAGACTTTCGAAGTGGGTCAAAAGGTGTGGTTGTATAATTCAAGGTTGAAGATGTTCGCGGGAAAACTCAAGAGCAAATGGATAGGTCCTTACATCATCCGAAGAGTGGGAAGAGTTGGTGATGTTGATATAGAAGATGAGCAAACAAATAAGCAACAAACGGTGAACGGGCATCGGCTCAAACCGTACTTGGAAGGAAACGACATCAACTATATTGACCTCGACAAAGTGGGTTACATTTTATGCCCATTGGATGATGAGGAAATGTGAAAGAGGCCCAGGTTTGGTGTTTTGTACATATTTTAGCTTAGTTTCATGTTTGGAATAAAGTCTCGTTTAAAACCGGTGTTTGAAACAAGTGTGGGGAAATCTTTGCGAATTTCCTGAGCATAGTGTTGAGGACAACACGGGTTTTTAACGGGGGGTAGGGTTAATTTTCATGTTTTCAAAAATATAAAAAAACATAAAATTTTATAAAGCTAAAAAAAAAAGATATAACAAATGTTGCATAATCTAGACTTTTGCCGAGCCCCAAATACCCAGCTATTGCCGTAAGCTACGGCCCTGTAGCGTAGCTTACGGTGGTCTCTCAAATAAAAAGAGCCTTACGGCAATCATACACTGTTTTACGGCGAAGTATTTTTACCAGACACCGCCGTAACCCACGGCAAGGTGCCGTAGGCTACGGCACCGAGTGAATCAGATGGGCCCTCCCTTTTTCGGCGTTACATATAAAAAAACCGAAAACAATGAAATATTAATAATAATAATACTTTTGATAAAAACTTTTCATTAATCCCCAACCACAACTTTCCTTCATCGATCCCCATCCACAATTTTCTTCTTTTCTTCATCTTCTTCTTCATCTCTCTAGAACCCTAACTTTCCATAGCTTCAAACCTCCATTATTCTTTCATCTCTCAACCAAATCAAGTGGTTTTTGGGTCGATTGTGACTAAAATCTCACGAGCATTCTGATTTTGGGTAAGGATTTGGAAGAAAAGCACACTTTCTTGGTCGATCTTTGAACCCTAAGTGTCAAAATTTTTGGGGTTTCTTGTGGTTTTTGTGTAAACTTCAAGTGCTTGTTATTCTCATCTTCTCAAACACTAAGGTATGTAATTTCTTGTCATTCTTTGAAGTACATTGAGGTTTGTAAGTTTTCATTATAGTTTTTGCTTACACACTTGCTTGTATGAGATAGATGATAGGATTTTGTGAGCCATTGAATGTTTGGGTGTAAATGTGTTTGATGTCTAGTGAAAACTTTTGGAAAAATTTTGCTTTATGGAGACATCATGCCGAATTTTTGTTTGAAAGGATGAATTTTCGGTTTTTATACATTTATACCCATAACATGAAGCAAGTGTGGGGAAGATTTTGGAGTTTAACTAACTTGAATTGTTGTGTGGTTGGTTTGTGAATGTGTGTAGGTATGGTGAAATCGAAAGGTAAAGCGGTTGCAAGTTCGTCTAACGTACCTCAAGGGGAAGAGGAGCAACCAAAGAGGAGGAGATTGACATGGGTTGGTGACCCGGATTCGGAGGAGGATGCGCCTCCAAGGGGTCCGAAACCGGATTGGACATCCGGTTCATTGCTAGACCAACCCGCAGAATGGAGAGAGGATTTATTTCACGAACAAATGAACAAGTTGAAACAACGGGCTGAAGCATTTATCTGTGAAAAGGAGATCCGGGAGGTTGATTTCGGGCCGTTTGGGATAACGGCAAGGTTTAAAGCATTGGGTTGGGGGGCAGCTTTGAAGTGTTATGATGGTGAGGTGAAAAAGATGTATGATACTCAAATTCAAGTGTGGATGGCTTCACTTGAATGTCCCCCGTTTAAGGCTCCAAAACAGATGAAGCTTATCGGATTGTGTAACGGGGTTAAAGTTGAGATGTCCTATGATTCGCTGCGTCGAATAGCGAAGTTTGATGATGGACCATCTAATGAATACATCTACCCGAGCCTCAAAGATCTCTATCACGAGCCTGAAAAGCATCCTCAATGGCAAAACATGTTGGATTACCTTTTTCTTCCGGGTAAGACACATGGTAAATTGTATCGACGAAACTTAAGAATGGAGGCAAAGTTGTTATTGGTTCTGTGTACATACAATGTCATCCCGCGGCGGGGTGACAAGATGGAGGTACGGTTTCAAGAGGTGCCGCTTTTGTATATGATGATGCATGGTTCTCCCAAGCTTCCCTTCCGATTTCTAGTGTTAAACAACATCTGGCTGAGCAGAAATAGTGGAGAAAGAAAGATTGTGCCTCATTGCCGGTTGATCACGGCGTTGCTAAAGAAATATGGGGTAATTAAAGGTGATGAAAAAGGTTCTTACAAGAGGTTTAAACCATTTGACCTCAAGAATCTGGGGCCAGGTTGGGAGTATAAGGAATCGGAGAGGTATCATAAGCTGAAGACAGATGGGAGCAGATGGAAAGTCATTAAAGCGGATGCGAGACCGTTACGACCAAGCGAGGCTGATGAGCCCGAAACGACCGATGAAGAAGTGAGTGGTGACGATGACTACCGTGAAGACACTTTCATGGTTGATACTCAGATAAGGGGCGCTGGTTATGTGGGGAGTGCGTCTGACTATGCACAACAGGCTTATGATCCCTATTGGGCTCATTCGGGAAATATGGGCCAGATTATTGAGCAAAGGCGGCCACCCACTTTTGGCGAATGGTCTGAACCAAACCAAATGCTCTTTGATCAACAAACTTTTATGGGGGCGAGTATGGAGAGAGCACTGAAGCAGAGTTATGACAGGAATGAGCAATGGAACCGTGCTCATATGTATGCCCATTAGGAAGAAGTGAACAATCGCTACCTAGATGACCGCCAGAGACGCTTGCATGATCAGTGACATGCAGGTCAACCACTTGAAGCGGACCCGCCAGTTGTGGATTATACTACATTACCACCTAATGACGGTAGTGTGTCATATCCCACCCCACCATTACATCATTCTCAATGGGTGGATCCACACGCTATGAGTTATCAGCAGGCGAATCCAAGTGGTGATCAAGGTGGTAGCAGTAGCAGTGGAGCATTTGGTTTTGGCGAGTGCAATGATATGATGACATCCATCTTCGGGCCTCCACAGCCGAAGTACTACTAGTCAGGTCGTATCTTGCTCCTTTGTATGTTTGTGTATATTTGTTTATTTCATACGTTTATGTTATGGTTGGGAGGTAGGGTGGTGTTTTGTTGGGATGTGTTAGCGGTGGTGTGTTTGAATTTTCATATAAAAAAAATTGGGATTTGAGATGTAAAACTTGTGTTAATGTTGTTGGTTAAAGCGATCCTTCCCTCAAAGCCATACATTGGGACAATGTATCCCAAGTGTGGGGATGGGGGAAATTTTTGAGAATTTAAAATTTATGTAAATCCAAGCGAAAATTGTCAAAAATTTGAATGCTTGATTTTGTCCTGCTTGACACACCGACACCCATTCCTAGTCTTTTCTTGGTGAGAATTTGAACCACATATGATTGTTATAGACATTTCTTTGTTTGAGTGGCGGTGTGTGTATTGTGTTAATAGAACTTGTGTATGAATTCTTTTTAAATCCTAGAGTTAGCATGCTTTTGAAAATGATAGGGGACTTTTTAGGAAGCCTAGTCTAGATGTGTGAGAGTGCGGGATTGGTGGGTTGGACCTCATACGTTACATATAAGAGCTTGGTTTGTGAGGGGTGGGGGTTTGGTCCTTAGAAAGCCATGTTTGAGCCTTATACCATTCGGTTGTGACCCAAACCTACTTCTTACAAAAGTTTACCCATTGAGATGACCGGTTTATGAGATTTAGTTTGTAGTGTTGATGTTATTGTGTATATTGATGAGTTTTTATGTCTTATGTAAAAAAAATATATGAGAAAAATACAAAAAGAAGTATTTAGTTGTAATAGTAGTTGAGAATGTGAAGAAGTTTTGTATATATTTGGTGCTTGCTTCGTAGTAGTAGAAATAAAAACCGGGTCAAATCAATTAGCTCTTTCATATGTAATCCACCATTTCCTACCTTTGCACCTAGCCTCGTTACATCCCGTAAGTTCCTTTGATTCATAAGCATGCTAGATATTTGTTAGGAGGAGACTTGATTTTTATACAAGCTTATTGTCGCACACACACACACACACGCATTGAGTGGATTAGCATTATATGATAATAATTCTTGTCACCGAGAGATTTTTGTGAGGGGTGTGTCTTGTGGTATGATTGGAAGTTAGTAGAAGGACGGCACATTTTAGCTTGGGTTGCATGATTGATCGTTTGTGTTTGTGAATAGTTTTTGAATGGGTTGCTTGGGACAAGCAACAGGTAAGTGTGGGGATGTGACGGGTGGTCCGTAGGACAACCCTTAAGACCTTTAAATAGACTAAAATCCCATACTTTATCCGGTTATTAGCTTGAATTTGGTAATCATAATATGTTTGATGATACAGGTGCTATAATGCTCAAAATGTGGGTTTTAGGAAGCTTGGATGGATACTATAAGTTGGTGGAGTCAAAGGTTTGATGGAGTGAAGATTGATCAAGAAACAATGAAAAAAACCTCACTCAGCACCGTAACCTACGGCATCTGGCCGTAGGTTACGGCCTCCACATGTGAACAAACTTCTGCCGTAGCTCAGAAGACAAGGACCGTATGGCTTTGCTGCTCGCCGTAAGCTACGGCCCTATGGCGGAGCTTACGGCGCTGATGTTGACCTGTTGACTTACTGATTGCCGTAAGCTACGGCCCTATGGCGTAGCTTACGGCGCCGACCTTATCAAAACTGTAACTTACGCATTTAAAGTCCATTTCATGGTGATTTATGATGTCTTGTCATGGGTAATCGGTTACTTATCACTGGGACACGATTTTAGAGAGGATCTTGGAGACTTTGGAAGAAAGAACACTATCTTAATCACTAGTTTTTGTTGCTTTGATCTTGATGAACAATATTACTTTTGTGATGATGTTGTTTCAAGCCATGAGTGGCTAAGTACATTATGGTCATCTTTAGTTGAAGGTTTGTGGAGACAATTGTGCTTGATTTCATATTGCTAGAATGGTAAATTGAACTTATGTTTTGTTTATCATGGTGTGTTCTTATTTGTTTGTAAATTGTTGATGCTTATGATTATTCTTCTTTGAAACCATACGTTCTTGGTGCCGGTGGCAATCGAGATATCATGGGTAGAATTAGGATTGGGTAAGGGTCAATTGGTCATCGGGTAACAACCTCACGTTCTAGGAATCTGAGTACTTAGTTCCCCTTTATCACAACAAGTAGTTGCACATGAACTATGTCTATGTAGTTCTTTCTAGTGGATGATAGCACAAATGTTGAAGCAAACCAGAAACTAAAGATGGTCATTTTTCTCTAATTTGTTTACAACCAAAACTTTTCTCTTGCAATTTAATTAGTTAATTTTAGTTTAAAAAAAACCAATCCAATTAAAATCAACTCTTGAATTTTATTTTATTTGCAATTAGATTAATTTAGTAAAGTTAGATATACACTTAGATAACATACATTCCACAAACTCCCTGTGTTCGATACCCACTTACCGCTAGCTAATTAGTTGTATTTGGATTAAATTTGATTGAGACTTCGACCTCACGTCATTAGGTCATCAGGATGATGAATAGCGGTTGCTGGATTGCAACTAAGAAATTGTTTCATTTGGTGTTAGGAACCAAGTCTCGAGTATGACAAACTCGGATAAGACAACTGTCAATTGCGCCATTGATAGTGCGACGCATGCTATTGATGCTACAATTATGAACCTCAAAATTGACAAGGATGTTCTCCAAGCTATGATTGACGCAGCTGTTGGAAAAGCTGTGAGAAAGGCCGTGAAAAAGTTCAAAGAGCCCAATGCTACTTGCTCCAAATCCCATTTAAGACTACACTCCCTTACTCACGAGAAGGATCTTGTTCACACCTTGGATGCAGAGAATGAACTAAAAAGGAAAAGGGAGGAAGATAACTCCCAGACTTCTAAGAAAAAGGGTAAGCTTGAGCTCAATAGGAGCCAACAAAAGTCCGAAAAGAAACCTGTATGCAAGATCTGCAAGAAGCGCCATCTCGGGAAATGTAGATTTGAATCTCAGCCTCTACCTTGTGGGATCTGCAAGTCTAAGGAACATAAAACCTTGGATTGCAAGAAAATAAAAGATGCAACCTGTTATGGTTGCAATGAGAAGGGGCATATCAAGACTACATGCCCTAAATATGTCAAAGGGAGTGCGGCTAAGGATATAAAGCCTACAAATGAAAGTACCTAAACTCTCCTAATGGATGCCAGAGGTAGTTCATATCAATAATGTCATCAGGTACTATCCCTATCATTTATCAGCAATATAAGGGCTAAGAGTTCTGTTTGGATTCGGATACCAATAAATCCTTCATAAATTGAAAATATAGCAAACTTTTAAAAATCTTCCACAAGAACCTTAGATATTAAGCGTAAGGTAAAACTTACAGACAAAAATCATAGGAAACAATTCTTCTGTTCCTGTCAGAAGTCTCCAGTCGTAAAATTTTAGAGTACCCTCCCTCCGAATGAAGTACGTCAGCATATGTAGTTGATATCTCTTTGATCTCTATCGATTGCGAATACCAAATGGTATGACAAAAGCGCCATATGAGGATTGGTGTATCTTAAAATGTTCCATAGATTGCTTCCATGCCTGATCAGTATGGAGGTTTAATGCATGGAACCACAAGGATATTCTGATGGTCATATGGTACTAAAATCAGCTAATGGTATTCAAAGAAGATATCCAGAATGGAATTGTCCAAGTAAGTGTCTCTGATTAAGGAATCTGTGGACTCGTAACATAAATGTGTCACTTATCTGACTCAGGCAGTGATAGATGAACTGGAGCCTGAGATTTGGAAAATCTCTGTAATCTCCTTATGTCTTGATTAACTTCTCCAAAGACTACCCTATTTACCTCCTGAAAGGAAAGTAGAGTTAAGATTTATACCCCGCATAGGGTTGTAATATTATGAAATCTCCAGGACGACCAGTACTATCATTGGAAGAACCGAAACCCTGATTAAGTGAGTTTTAAGATAAAGGTTCTTAAAGCCTAATTCAAATTCTGAAAGTTTCGGTATTATAAATTAAGAAAGACGGTTCATTATGCTTATGCATTGATTGCCGCAACCCTACTTAGGCAACAATTAAGAATCGCCATCAGCTGCCCAGGATCGTCGACTTATTTGACTAACTATAAGGATTAGCTATTCCTTAAGATTGGTTTTAGGCAGTAGTTGGAATAACCATCTCACCTTAAATAAGTTATTTTATAACTAATAGTTTGTATGAAAGCATCAAGGCTGCTCCTTTGGAGACATCGTATAGATGGGATGTTAAACATCTATTGTTAGAAAGAAGATGGTAAGTTCAAATTATCAGGATCTGAAAGTTTCCTGGAAAACGACGAATAAGATCATTTGAATTCATAATCGTCTGAAAGTTTCCAGTAATCGGCAGAAAATCAAAGATTGATGAAAGTCACAACCCTCTTAAGTCCTTAATAAGGAATAAGGTTCAATTGAAGGTATCACCCAGAGAAGGGTGTGCTGAAATTTTAATTAGCGGGCTAGTTAAGCTCTAGATATATAGAATCATTCGAGGAAATCGAATATATTAAGATCAGGTAGCATATAAGCTAAAACCTATTTAAGGAGCTTGGTGGAGCTCGCAATGTATTCCACACTTGTGATTTAAAGATATGGCTAGACAATAGGTCAAGAGCATTATCACATAATGATGTGCAGATTTATGATTTGATGAGAAACCCGTATCGATTAAGGATCGACAGGTTAAGAAGCTCTAAAAGGATACATGTACCTATTATAAAGGTCACCTTGGGGGTTTGGAGAGGCCCCAGATATGCTATGGAAGTTAAGTCCATTATGCGATAAAAAGTACTTCCATTATTTTAGCAAATCTCGAGGTCGAGATTTCTTTTAAGGGGGTGAGGATGTAACACCTCGTAAAAGCACGTCCAATGATGTATTGACACGTGTAATAAACCCAAATGAAGTCAAACGTTGACTATGAAGGACTAATTTTGCGAAAAATCAAAAACTTTGATTATGTAAGGATTGGAAGTGTTATCATGCTTAGAATAAGTCTTTGAATAACCTCTTATGGTATTTATATTCACAAATGAGCCACTTGTTGATCGAGTGTAGCCGTTTGCGTAATTAATTGAAAGTTTGCGCAATGAGGGGTTAAAAGTGTCAACATGTTAATTCTTACATCTGAGTGACCTTTTAACAAACCGGGAGCTTCATGTTATTTGATTATACTCTTGGGAATGCCAATTATTGGCCATCTAAGGCTTTTATGCCTTTAAGTGACGCTACGCGCAACTTTGTAAGTTTAAGGGGTTAAAAGCGTCAATATGTTTAATTATACCTCTGAATGACATTTCTGCAAACCCAAAGCATTATGATGTTTTATAATACTCCCAAGAATGCCTAACATGGATTCGATAAGGCTTCGATGCTATTTAACGATGATATACTCAATTTTGCGCATTAGAGGGACTAATTGCGTCAAACAGCAAAAGTATACCAATTCGTATGATATCGAACCTTCCGGAATATGATCATAAGTTAAACATGCCCTAAATATCCCTTACATAGCTTAGAAATAGGCTTTGAAGGGCTCGGTATGCTAAAATAAACTAATTTGATCAATAGGGACTAAAAGCGTCAAAAAGTGCATAAGTTTGCATTTTCGCGCATATCTTACGTCCTGAATATATCCGGACATCCAAAAATTTATGTAATCATTAAAATATTTTATTTTAGTGATTGGCATGATAAAATTCCATTCGTCGCTTAATTTGGATCGTTTTTGCGTCCGTTACTACTTCCGTCGTAATTAACCGAATAACGCAACCGTACGACCAAACGAACCGACATCCGAGATATTTTTTAGCACATTTCAAGTTCCCTATACTTTAACTTCATTTTAGATCCTTGAAATGGGGTTAACGGTGATTAAACGTGCCAGAAATCAACTTTTTACACTGAAGGGGCCATTTCAGCAAATCTGCCATTTTGGTCTCTGGCGGGGGGCGAGAGGCCTCTCGCGGGGGCCAGAGACTGATCTGGGCAGATTCCTGTTTTCAGCAATCTGGTCGAATTTCAGGGGCTTTTATGTAATATTTTCAATACCTTGGGCTACCATTTGATGGTTTTTAACATCCCATTGTATTCCAAAACCATTTGCCCAAGTGGAGGGCCAAGATTGAAGCTCGGGTTACGAGAAACGATCCTAACGGTTCTTGAAATTCTATATAAACCCACTTGTTCTTGCTCTCATTTCACACCTTGATCTGAATTGTTCTAAGTTGGAGCTTTTGTGCTTCATACCTAAACATCCGAGATCAATTCCATCCTTGCTTGGACCCTTTGTAAGTGTCCTTTCGTGCTTAGTTCAATTATTTGGCTCTTAAAGCCGAAACGTCAAGCGTTTGCGATAAACGCTTTGACTTTTAAACGGTCAAGCCATTGTTCACAACGAACATGGCTACGTGATCGTAATTAGGTAGGTATTAAACCCTCAAAGGGGCACCTCCTAATTACCACATTTGCTTAGTTAATTGTCGGGTTAAACTAATTAAAATAAAAGTCAAGCGAGTCGGTTTTTAAATAAAATTCATAACTAATGATGTAAAGGCAATAAAATCAGTTTTTTCACTTTAATAACTTGGTAAATATTAATTGAACATGTCTAGGCATGTTCAACCCGACAATTCTGAGTTTAGGCTCGGTTCGGAACCGAAAGTCGCAAAAGTAGACTTTTGCTTTGACTTTCAGTTCTGACCCGATTTAGCTTAGTTTAGATATGCCTTAGGATTCCTTTAGGACCATATTATAGATTAGTATAACCCTCTGAGGTTATACAACTTGGTTACTTAGAAATACTAGTTCATTGCATGTTTCCGTTAAATGCCTAAATGTTGACCATAATGCCCTTTTGATATTAAAACAAGATTTTTGAAAATGTGAGTGTACAAAAACCTTTATTACTGATTTATAAACATGTCCATAAAATTTCACATCAGTTCGTGTTCTAAAATGGAAGTTATGCGCAATAGCGTAAATTGAAAGCTTTTTATTAATTAAACCGCATTTTCGGCATAAAGCCTATTTAAACCCAAATTTTGACATTAAACCTTTTACCTACTGATGTAATATAATATTTTGGGATTTTTGGAGATTTTTATTAAATTTTAAGATAATCATAACATGGAGTTCTCGCATTGGCTCGGTAATTGACGATAACGCCCTTTTTGCTAATAAACTGAGTTTTATACATCCTTTACATGTCAAACCTTTTTCTACTAATTTTATATGACAAATAAGTTATTTTAAATTGTAAAGGCTGGTCAAAATCTCAGATTTCCCTATTTAAACCGAATATCGTCAAATACCGACTTTTATGCGATTTAGGCGCATAGTATGCTTTAAAACCATATTAGGCACCTAAAGCTTGAAATCTAGTGATGTTATGAATAAGTTTTTATACTTTAACCGTAAATAAAAGTTTTGAACTCAGATTTCCAAAATTAACCCTTAAAGCATATGTGAAATGACCAAAATGCCCCTACGGTGCATAGTTTGGCTATAAATGATAAATTTCACATATGTGAGATATCTTACTGATATAACTTGATAAAATAAATATTTTTACTGATCATTTTAGACCAGAACCTCAGATTATTATTTAACATAATTTATAATCTTTAAAATGACCAAAATGCCCTTTCGGGGCCTAATGTGATTTTAAATTCGTTTTGGGCATAATGGAAGATATCCTACTGATATCACAACATATTTAAGGCATATTAACTTGTGGAACATGTTCATGACTCATTTGGTTACCCGTTATGCATTTTTGCGTTCGGTACGGTTTATGTAACTAGTTTGCATAAATTAACCGAAACGGGTCGAACCTAATCATTTTACTTCAAAATGCAGGATGTGCTTAGTTTACCCATATTATACAAGTCTTCGTACTTGTCGGGTCTAAATCACATTCTAATCCGGTATGCGCTTAATCTTGCGATTTGAACAGTAAACATTTCCTTAAAACTAACCGGTCTAAGTTTCAACTTAAATAAGACCCGTTAGGAATCTAATAGGTTAACAAAGCCTTCGTTCCAGATTGAGAGCCCCAGTAGAGGTACTTGTGCTTGCTGATTAGAATATACGGCTGAGTATAAATTGCATTTTAAGCTCAGGTAAATACTTTTAACTTATTTTCCCTTGTACGGGCTTGGGATACGGTATTATAAAAATACCGCTTGGTCGTGTGTAGAAACCTTTTAATCGGAGATGATTAAATTGCATAGTCCCGTTTTAATCAGTATTGCTTGATAACAAATAACATTGGGGGTTAATGACCGTGTCCTGGATATCCTTGGCTCATTTAAAAAGTGAATGGCCACAACTTAAGCACAAGGTGTAGGCATAACACCTCCTGTTGCGTATGTAAAAGATATACTCATTCGTAAGGGTAACTTCTTGTGAGTTATATTTGTGGTGTGTTGATTAATCTTGATCGGTTTGTATAATCATCGGCCCTAAATGTTGGACAAACATGTAAATCTGATACAGGATTGTTATTAATATAATTGTCCCAAGTTATAAAAGAATTTTCGTGCCTTGGGCATTTAGATCAATTTTCATAAAGATTTTCAAAAGAGTCAGTTAATTGTATTTACCAGTGTAAACTGACGTATTTTCCAAAAAGGTTAAGTGACAGGTATTGTACGTAAATTCGCTGGGAGCTCAGGGTGTTAATAGGGAATCTTGCAAGTTCTAAACGTCTAAAGTCTGTTGAACGGTGTTTATGTTTCTGTTTTAAGATCCGCCTGTGGATCCTCTTACATTCCGTTTGTAATACTTATGTTACTTTCACTCGGTTTGTAATATATTTTACTTTAGACTTCCGCTGTGCATTGAACTGTGATTATTTGACTATGATGATATCAACTACGTCACGATACTCCCCACCGGGCCCACCGGTAATACGTGGAAATATCGGGGTGTGACATACAATTTCTTGGACATTTAGTTGATCATGAAGGAATTCATGTAGATCCCACCAAAATTGAGGCAATTACCAAATGGAAAACCCCTGAGTCACCAACCGAGATTAGAAGTTTCTTAGGACTGGCCGGTTATTATAGAGGATTTATTCAAGATTTTTCTAGAATAGCCATTCCCTTAACTAAGTTAACCTGTAAACCCATTAAGTTTGAATGAGGACCAAAACAAGAAAAAGCATTTAGAATCCTTAAGCAAAGATTAACCAACACACCCATACTAGCATTACCAGAAGGAACTGAAGACTTTATAGTCTATTGTGATGCTTCTAAATTAGGTTATGGATGTGTGTTGATTCAACGTCAAAAGGTTATAGCTTACGCCTCTAGACAACTTAAGAATCATGAAGAAAACTATTCAACCCATGATTTGGAATTAGGAGCTATAATTTTTGCCCTGAAAATTTGGAGACATTACCTTTACGGTAGTAAGTTTACCATTTTCACTGATCATAAGAGTTTAAGGTATGTTTTCGAGCAAAAAGAGTTAAATATGAGACAAAGACGCTGGATAGAAATGTTAAGCGATTATGATTGCAATATCCAGTATCATGCAGGAAAGGCTAATGTAGTAGCCGATGCTTTAAGTCGAAAGTATCATGAAAAGCCAAAAAGAGTACGTTCTCTTAAATTAAATCTACAAGTAGATTTAAATGAACAGATTATAAAAGCACAAGAATCAGTAATCAAGGATGATACTGAAAAGTTAAAAGGAATGATTAAGGAATTAGAACAAGGAACGAATGGAATTTGGAGATTCCATAAGAAAAGAATGTGGATACCTAAATTAGGAAACCTACGTTACCATATATTAGAAGAAGCCCATAAGTCTAAATATACGATGCATCCTGGAAGTGATAAAATGTATCAGGACTTAAGAAAGAATTTTTGGTGGATAGGAATGAAGAAAGATATAGCAGCTTATGTAGCCAAGTGTCTAACTTGTTCACAAGTTAAAGCTGAACATCAGAAACCCTCAGGTTTGTTGCAACAGTTAGAAATGCCAGTATGGAAATGGGAATTGATAACAATGGATTTTGTTACCAAGTTACGCAAAACAAGAAAAGATAATGATACAATCTGGGTGATTGTAGACAGGCTAACTAAGTCAGCTCATTTCCTACCAATGAAGGAGACTTTCAGTATGGAACAATTAGCTAAATTGTATGTAAATAAAATAGTTTCATTGCATGGAATTCCTTTATCAGTTGTTTCTGATAGAGATAGTCGTTTTACCTCTCATTTTTGGACAAGTTTCCAAAAAGCAATGGGAACCAAGTTGAATCTAAGCACAGCTTACCATCCTCAAACGGACGGACAAAGCGAAAGGACGATTCAGACAATGGAAGATATGCTTAGAGCTTGTGTAATTGATTTCGGAGGTAATTGGGACGATCACTTACCATTGACAGAGTTTTCTTATAATAACAGTTACCACACAAGTATCAATGCTGCACCATTCGAAGCACTTTATGGGCGAAAGTGCCGAACCCCAGTCTGTTGGGCAGAAATTTGGGAAAAACAACTCTCTGGACCTGAAATAGTGCAAGAACCCCTAACACCCAGACTCGAATTTGAGATCTGGAGGAGAAAACTCATCCGAGCCCACCATAGGTGGAACTTAAATACCCGTAGCCACCACTAGAGCACTGGTGATGGTTAATAGAATTCCATTATGTAAGAGTTTGTTTAATGACATCTAGTTTTTTTTTTAACTGTAACATCTAGTATTATTTCATTTCATAAACTTATATAAAGTTAATCGACACCAATATTGTATTATGAAAGACTTGAGATAACTCAGTAAAAGAAAAGCCTAACATAGTACTATGAAATGTGTGTGTATTATGTCTTAGTGATCAATGTTGAGAGTTAAAAGATAAAATTACTATTACTAATGATATATATATATATATATATAGGATAAGGATCATGTGAGAAGTAGTAGGCTAATTGAGAAACTTGAGAAGCATTCTGGACCACACATTTTCCCTAAGCAAAAAATGCAAAAAAAAAAAGGTGAAAAAATGCAAATTTTTTTTTTTGGAAAAATCGTAGCTTTTTCTTTAATGATTTAATTTTTTATTTTTTTTTATTTTTTTTTGGATTTATACACATGTGTATATTGTTAATCTTTTAACTATACATATATGTATATTGTCAATTATACATATATGTATATACATGTTTAAAATTGAAAAATAAGTGTTATTTAGGGTTTAGCATTAGTATTTAGGGTTTAGCATTAGGGTTTAGGGTTTAGCTTTTTGGTTTAAGGTTTAGCTTTAGGGTTTAGCATTAGGGTTTAGCAATAGTATTTAGGGTTTAGCATTATGGTTTAGCTTTTGGGTTTAGCATTAGGGTTTAGCTTTAACTTTTGGGTTTAGCTTTAGCTTTAGGGTTTGCATTAGGGTTTAGCATTAAGGGTTTAGCTTTAGAGTTTAGTTTTAGCTTTAGGGTTTAGCATTAGGGTTTAGCATTAGGGTTTAGCTTTAGGGTTTAGAATTAGGGTTTAGCTTTAGGGTTTAGGGTTTAGCATTAAGGTTTAGCTTTAGTGTTTATGGTTTAAGGTTTAGGCTTTATAACACATATTTTTTCAATTTTAAACATGTATATACATATATGTATAATTGACAATATACATATATGTATAGTTAAAAGATTAACAATATACACATGTGTATAAATCCAAAAAAAAATTTTAAAAAATAAAAAATTAAATCCTTAAAGAAAAAGCTGCGATTTTTCCAAAAACAAAAAGAAATTTGCATTTTTTTTCACCTTTTTTTTGGATTTTTTGCTTAGGAAAAATGTGTGGTCCAGATTGCTTCTCAAGTTTCTCAAATAGGGTGTACTTCTCTTAGGATCTCTACCCTCTATATATATATATATTAGGGGTGTGCAGTAACCTAACCGTTAACCGAAAACGAACCGAAAACCGACAAAACCGAACCGAAATTAACCGAAACCGAATTAACCGAAAGTCGGTTAACGGATATTTTTTCTACCATGGGTTAACCGAAATTAACCGAACCGAAACGAATGGTTTATTTTTATATATTTTTCTAGCTTTTATACCTCTATTTCATGCATTTCATGTAATAATACCTCTATTTCATTTATTTATGCCTTCATTTCATTTATTTATACATTCATTTCATTTATTTATACATCCATTTTATGTATTTAAACATCTATTCATGCATTTATACCTATTTCATGTATTTATACATCCATTACATGTATTTCTAAGCAAAAAAAATAACCCTTGTTTGAATTGGTTATTAACTGAAAATTAACCGAACCAAACCGAAAACCGACAAATTAACCGAATTAACCGAACCGATTAACCGATGACTTCGGTTACGGTTACGGTTACGGATAATGCCAATAACTTAACCGAACCGAACCGTGCACACCCCTAATATATATATATAGGTGTTTGATATTAATAGTACCACAAAAAAAATTGAAATCTTTTTCTGAAATTCTATATATATTTTTTTAATAATATCTGACTTTGATTATACTTTTTTTTTAAGTTTAATAACCTTTATAAAGATGTTTTTTTTCTTTTACAACGAGCATATTGTGTCTAAATCCTATTTGTTTAGTAAACATTTAGTTGTGCTAAAATACATGTAGGTAATTGTAGCGAGTCTTATTAAGGTGAACGTATGCATATGATGTGAATGGGGACGGAGGTAGTAGAGATGAGATGAGGATGTTTAGAGTGGATATGTGGGTATATAAAGTTGTATAACAACCCTCTAAAATAATCCGACACCCTGAAAATATTTAAAATGTCCCAAAACGTCTCAAAATACACCCCATATACAAAAACGGACCCCGAATACCTTCATTTTTATAAAAATTAGTTAAAAACGAATTTTAATGGTCTCTCGTGGGGTGCGTAAGCCATCCCCTTTACCTACGCGGGCCGCGACAGCTCCAATCTCAGGCGAGTCCCCAGGCCGCCACGTGTCGAACTCGTGTTGAGGCTACGTGTCGACGCAGCAAGGCTACGGCCTAATCTACAAGCCCTCGCGGGCCGCGTAGACATTGGCCGAAGCTTACGCGGGGCGCGACAAACTCAATTTCAGGCCCTATAAATTGAACGCATCGGCTTTCAATTCCAGTCGCTCACACACTTTTCTCTCTCGAAATTTCTGATAGTATAAGCTATTTTCGGGTATAATACCCCCTTAAATAACAAAGTTCTGCTCCGTTGTAAGTATCATAACCCCGGTTACGTATTAGATACGCTGCCCGATTGATCAAGGGTTCCGTAACGGCTGTCGTGGTTCTGCCCGACGTAGTCGTTGGAATGCCGTCTCGGGGAGGGCATTTGTATAAATTATAGATAATCACCAGGAAATCCTTAAAGAAAACCTAAGACAGCAATGTGAGTTATCCTCTTTTTATAACTGCTTTTCATAAACTGTTTTTACAAAACCTCAATGTGTTACATTATATTGCCAGTGATTGAGTATTTGTAATTCTACAATTATCGTCGGTATATTTGGGGTTTTGTATACAAAATTTGTTACTACAATGTGAGTATTAACATGACCATAAGTCGGGACGACAGTACCGTGGGTGGTAATTAAAGTAAGAATTGGAAACAAATATAATTGCGAGATCGCCCTCAACACTGCGAATGATAAGAAAATCTGTCTTGATTAAACTGGGATTCACTCACCAGTATTTCCCACTGACAAAATGTTTTTAAAACGCATTTCAGGTAACAAAATGTAAAAGCCAATTAGAAGAAAGCCAGCTGGAGAGCACTGAAGGCTTGGAAAAATGTGGCTATAAAAGTTACCTAAAAGACGATGTTTTAAATTCAATAAAATAGGGTTTATCCCTATAAGTATATTGTAATAGAAACTTGGGTTTTACCCATGTGTTTATTAATATAAAATATGGTGGTTTTACTCTGATAAAATATTTTCTAACTACGGTCCTGATGAAATTTCAGCTGCCAAAATTGATTAAGTATACGGATACCACCGTAACTGGTTCGCGGCCTCCCGTTCCCGGGAGATAGGGATCGGGGGTTGCGACAAGTTGGACCGGATACAAACAGCCCAAGTAAACTGTGTCAAGATATTGTCCGCTTTGCCCCCGATGGGTTGCCCATCCAGAAACTCATGGTTTTGTTTTCACCCGATGAGTTGTTCGCCCAAGCAAAACGCGTCTTGGTAGAGAAGGTTTCCACCCCCTTATAAGGAATGCTTCATTCTCCTCCTCAACCGATGTGGGACTTACATCTCCACCCGCCTTAGGGAACCAAGCGTCCTCGCTGGCACACCGGCCCGACCCCTGACTCTGATACCATTTGTAACAGTCCAAGTAAACCTTGTCAAGATATTGTCCGCTTTGCCCCTGATGGGTTGCCCATCCAGGAACTCACGGTTTTGTTTTCACTCGACGAGTTGCTCGCCTAGGCAAAACGTGTCTTGGTAGAGAAGGTTTTCACCCCCTTATAAGGAAGGCTTCGTTATCCTCCTCAACCAATGTGGGACTTAAATCTGACATGTGAATAGAAAATATACAAAGACACTTGTTAGATCATTGGAAACCCTCATTGTCGAGATGAGAAGGGGGAGAGGTAGACCTAAATTGACTTGAGATTAGCAAATTAGAAAAGATTTTCCAGATTTACATCTCTCTGAGGTTATGTTCGAGGATAAGACTTCATGTAGACGTATTATTAGGGTTAAAGACTATTAAGGAAAGGGTATACATTTATCTTAGCCTTTTTTTCTTGGGAGCTTCCTAGCTTTTCATATTCTTTTAATAGCCATTGCATGTTATGTTGACCTTGCATTTCTGTTTCTATGATGTTTCCCTCATCTCCTGATATTGGTAGCTCACTACTCATATCTTTAGTTTTTTATTTATGCTTAGTTTAGTTGTTAGATTCCAGATGAAAAACTTTATGTTTATACATGCTTTTTACGTGCATATATGATTTTTAGAACTGGGATCTCTGGAAGCATCATCTGGGATAGAGGTATGATTTAATTACCTTTCATCCCTCTCAGACCCTAATAATATATATGACGTTGATTAGATTTTACATGTTTACTAGATATGATTATTGTTGTAATATGCATATGACGTGGGCTATTAGGCCGGAGGGTGTGGAGGGCGCCACCCCTGCCACCTCACCTCCGATAGCGCCATAGGGGTGCCACCGCCCATACCCCACCGTTTAACAGGGGGTACCATTGAAGGGGCTTCAACATGGTAACGAGCCAAATTTCGCAGGATCGAGGAGAGTTGGTCGATATAAGGGGGCGCTATAGGCATTGAGGGGGCTTTATCCCACACCCTGCAAGTTAAGGGAAGGCGTGATAAAGCCCTTTGGCTGACGTGGCTTGATAAAGCCCTAAGGGCTTTATCCCACACCCTCCAGCTAGATTAATTATCAACAAGACTCTATGATCTATTTGAAAAGAGCACATTCAATAGATACTACATCATGTTTTTTTGACTCCTTTTTTTATTATCTAGAAATGATGTAATCAACTTGTAAAAAATAAAAAAAGTCTGTGATTTCAATTTATTCTTTTATTAATATTTTTATAAAGCATTTTACATGTTGCATGATAAATTAGGCACATCAACATTTATTGTGTAATATGTTAAATGAGGGTTACACTTACACCAAAAGTAAAGTTTAAAAGCTATTGAAGTATGATTAGGAAAGAAGCTGTTCTTTGAAACAAAAGTAACTTTTGGGAATTTCGATGCTATTCAACGGTCGTTTATAGATTTATGGTGCTTTAAAAGTGATTTTTTTTTTTGGCAAATGACATAACTATTAAACCACACCCAAACCTTATTTCCACACCCTCCAAAGCGTTATATATTATATACTAGGTTATCACCCCGGATTGCTTTTCGGGCTCGAGAAAGTTATTTACATTAATCATTAATTATTAATATATAAATAAAATATCATTAAATATTAGTATATAAATAAAATGCCAATGACCTCTAACTCAAGTGGTAGGAGGACTTGAGTTCTTCTTTGAAGACTCAAGTTCAATTCCCATTTGGTGCAAAAAAGGAGTGAGGCACTGGTGGGCAGTAATAGGAGACCCAGGAAAACCTGGGTTCGATCCTTGAGCCAAACTGGTTTTACCGGTAATTTACCGTCGTGCCTACGGGCGGATGGGTTACAGGGTTTTCCCCGAAATTGGTGGTGGACCACTCGGGTTACTCTCGGAGTACTCCGTTTGTCCGGTGGGTGCCCCAAGAGTGCTCGGGATTGATTTGTTGGCCGTTCAAAAAAAAGTATATAAATAAAATAATACAAACAAATCGATCATTCGTGTATAAATAAAATAAATACGAAACAAAGTGACATACAAAAGCAAGATAAACCTAAATAACTTCAAAGTTAAGATCCTGGTCCCTTGAACAACTTGTCACTAATCAAGTTTTAATGGAAAAATTAAACAAATATGTACTAAAAGTGTTAATTACATAGGTGTAGAAAAATACATACGTTGTATCAAAAGGGAGCCTGATTTTTTTCCATCTTGTTGGTTAGCACCCATGATTGATGCATCTCCGCACAAATCCATGTTCTTGCTCCTCAATCTAAACCGCAAGACAATCACATGGTGGACATATTTCCCTTTAACCTAAACTGTTGTAAAACACGTCAACAGTAGTATGTTCTTGCTTCTCAAGTATCCTTTTTTTGTAATGATGAACTTTGTGTTTGCTGAGTTACTGAGCAGAACAAAAGCCAGTCATTTGTTTGGGAGATTTTTAAAGAATTAATAAGCTTTAATACAAAACAAAATGACTTACAAAAATTTAAAGATGACCTACATGCCTGCATTCTTTTCAGCTTGCTTCTTATTCCTGGCTTGTTCAATTGTGTTAAGATGGGCAAATGCCCCATGACCTAACAGTTGTATATATTGGTAAATCTGAACCTACTTTTTAAGAAACCTCTTGCAAAAAGGTTCTTCTACACACGTCTCATCTTGACCAAACCAAAATCAGATGTAAAGTGAAAATATTAAATATATGTTCCTTAAAATCGGTAGCAGATGGTCGTTTTTGTAGCAGGGTATTCAGGACTAAAAAGATCACATCAGTAAAGGAATAGTGCTCTATTGGAAATTAATGATTTATGTTCTAGTCATGAATAAAAAAAGAAAAAAAAAACTAAGTTGATCACTTCATGCCTAATCTAAAAAACCAGCCTAACTCAACACCTCTCAAGTCTCAAATAAGGTAGCATTGGCAGCTGCAGATGCTATCATTTTAAAAGAAAGTTCATTTACAACAGTGTATATTACAAAACAAAAAGATTAATTTACAATAGAATCAAGGTTAATTACATATAAGGCACTCTCATATAACAAAAAGATAAGACCGTAAAGCTAGGTTCATGTATGATAGTTGTATGGCCAACGACTTAGCCTATTCAGGAAAGAGAGAAACCTGGTTTGACCCTAGAACCAACGATAAAATGGATGGAAGGAGACGTGGGAGGGGTAAGTATTGGAACTCCAGCGGCGGAGCACCCATAACCCCAACAGAGGGATGTTGTGGGTTGGTCGGATCCG
This sequence comes from Helianthus tuberosus, assembly GCA_030545235.1. Classification (NCBI taxonomy): domain Eukaryota; kingdom Viridiplantae; phylum Streptophyta; class Magnoliopsida; order Asterales; family Asteraceae; genus Helianthus; species Helianthus tuberosus. The sequence continues at coordinate 173,674 of JARYGA010056430.1, read as the reverse complement.
GAAGCAACAGAGCGAATCGTATGCTAATAGGTCCAATCCGGCCTAATAAACCCTTCTTACAATCTTTGGCAAATATTGTATATTATTTATTATATAAACTTTATTAGATATTTTACATAAGCATCTCTTGTCCATATAGCTTCCCATAGCCCTACGATTGAAGTAGCACCTCTTTGTCTCTTACTCGATTAAGAAAAGCGAAAAAAGTTGCATCTTTGGTGTAAATGAGTCCAGAGTAGATGTCCACTGCCTAAAATATCACTTGAAGTTCCTACAAAAAAAAAAACAACTATATTTTATAAACATACCTAAAGCAGCGTTATGCAAAAGTATTTTGATATTAAGATGATAATTACCAACCTCATCAATGGTGTTTATGATTTGATCATTGTAATACTTGACTGCTTCTAAGCTGTATAATATCCCATTTGTGGATGTTAAAGAATTTATCATTCATACGTCAGAAAGTGAAAAAAAAAAGTTGTCTCCAGCACTATTTTCCAAGATCAAAAAGCCTTCCACATAATCAAACAAACAACTCCAGCCTGTCGGATGATCACAGACAATGAAACTAAAAACGCCACATGACCCAAGTCCACGTCTAATGTAAGCTCATAAGCCTTTTTAATAACAAAAAGTACATATAACATGTTGTGTCTAACATGTGTGTTGTTTTTACTGGTGGTTTCACTATCATTAAGAGGTACAATTTCATTCGAAGCTTGTTGTGGTCTGTCATCTTCTTTTATTGCAGGAGAAAACCAATTCGCCCAAACCTCCATGCTTTCAAGGCTATTGGCCCCATCCCAATAAAAGCACCTTAGAAGAAAACAACTGTAAAAGTAATAAAAACAATGAACTAAATCAATTTGCTAAAAGTAATAAAAACGGAAGTATAGGAAGCACCTTAAAGATGCCAGCCTTCTCCGTAGTAATTGCTGCAAGAACAATAACAACAACCGAACCCAATAAATCCCCCAAATAGAAAATTAATTATTTAAAACTAGGTTAGTAACCCGTGTATTACACAGGTTAAACAATAAAAACGATAAAATTCATAAAAATTGTAACATGAGTTAAATATTTAAAACTTGCTATTATTTTTAAATTTTTTTGAATATGTGGCAAATTTAAAACACATCACTCAAAGAAACAAATCACCATCCATGTACAAATTCTTTTGAAGAACCACTCTCACCAACATGGTCAGATGAAGGTTGGTTTATTGCTAGAACCATAATAATAGTAGTAAAAATAAAACAGTGCATTTCACCGAAACAAAAGAGTGCATTTAAAAAAATAGATAACAAAAAAAAAACATAAATACTTCTTAAAACTAAATATTTGGCGCCACAATTATAGTCTCAGTGTAAACTCCTCCCTTGAAGCAACATAAAAACTCCCAAGGATAAAATTAATGGAACTAATTCGGGTTAAATAAACGGTTGCCGAATGTTTCTATAGTTATTCAATTCTCCTATAATTTAATTCGTAAAAACAACAACGACGAACAACATACTTAGTAAAGTAATAATCTACTTCAAATGGTAGTGTTCTTACTAAAACCATGTGTGATTCAACTGATAGTAAATGTGTACAGTTAAGATAAAAGCTAAATTATCAATTGTTTGTTTTGACAGCTTTCAATTAGTTTGTTTATTTGTTACTGATGCTAATCCAAATCCATAAGAAAAATGAAAAATAAACTATACAAAAAAAAACTTGATTTTGCAATTGCATTGATAGATTTCAATCAAGTATAACCCCCATATAGCAATTCACACAAAAAACTAAGAATGCTATCATGAAGTGTATTGGTGAAAATGATCCGGAAATGCAAATCACAACCAATTCAAATAACAACATTAGGTTATTATTAAATCAACTATATCATCAAGTTTTCAAACCCAACCTATAACAATGAAAAAAAGGCACATATATGGTTCCTGATAAACTGATAACCACATAACTCAAACAATCTGATAATCATAAATTCATGCATGACGTATTTATATTACTTACTGAAGGGGTAAGGTCCCAAAAACCTCTCAATAAGTACTTGGGACCATACCACAACCTCTCAACCGCGCTTTCATAAAGGATGATAATCCTAAGACAAGCATTTCCGCTTAATAATATCCAGACTTGGATATTATTTACTTAACTGATACCACATGGTAAAGAGTCGCACCAGATTACAGCAGTAATCTTCTAGAAGACCCAATCGTGCACCACCCAGACGGTTATAACCGTCTGGACACGTGTCGCCACCTCAGGCATCCCTGAAAATCACAACGATGTCATGTAATTGGAGAGAAACCTCCACTTGATCACTTTCCATGTGGCAATACCCCAACCTTTGATCTAAACAACGATCCGTGTGCTCTCACGTCGGATCGAAGGAATTAACGATGGAGGAAAATAACCGCTACGGCGTTAGCATCTTCCGTCAACTTTTCAATAACAGATTTTCCCTCCCAAAACTCCCGGCTATAAATAGGAGAATAACTCAGGTATGGAAACCAAGTTACACACACTTCTTCAATACATCTTCTTCTTCATAATCCATACTTATTCTCACACCGGAGTCGGGTCAAGGAGAGAACCCCTTTCTCCCCTTGGCGAGGCCAACGATGCTTCTTTTTTGCAGAGTTTTATCGGAGAAGAAGGTCAATCATAATCGAATCAAACGAGAGAGAACAAACCCCTTTATGCAGATCCAAACCCCCTAGATCTTTCGATTCCGGTCGTTTATCTAGTGTTTCTTCATTGGCGCCCACCGTTTTTTCTCTGTTTCACCCGTTTTTCTCTTGTTTTTCGATTCACTTCGTTGATTCCATTTGCTCATGGAAGAGACATCAGCTCACCGGCAAACCGGCCCTCGGCCGAATTTTGGTAACAACGTCCAACCTGAAGGAATTCCGTAGGAAGTCTCCGATGATAATGAAGTTCAATCCAACCGAGTAAACGAACCTGTCACTCCAGGAGTGCTACCAACAGATCCTGTCCACTCAATTTTACCACCAGGAGAAACTCTAATCTCCTGGTACGTTAGGTCTCAAGGGGCACTAAACGCAGTATACACACAGCTGTGTGCACAGACTGCTCCCTTAACTCAATCACGGAGGCCAGGATCTCGCGCTAATGCTTCCCAACGGTAGGATCCATCTTACGAGAATACAGAAGTTGCTCCAGATCTACTTCAAAACATGAGTACACTCAGTCAGGAAGTCATCAGGGGGAGTATCGTGACGAAGCACACCCCCATCGCAGACAATCAGTTCATACCAGGCTGGGTCCTCAACGAAACACTCACACCGATGAAACTGATCCAACCTATCGTGTGAGTGAGAATACCAGTGTGTTTAACCGTTTGCAGCCCAATTACAACAAATGTAGACCTCGTGCGGTTTATAACCCGGAGGCCAAGCATAATTATGATTTGATTTACCGCCCTGCGGAAGCAGCTGAAAATTCGAAATTCATCATGGAAATAGCTCTCGCGCCGCTTGAGAAAGCAAAATTACCATCTAATGTGGGAAAGTTCAACGGGTTGACAAACCCGGATGATCATTTAAGAATATTTACCAGCGCAGGATTGGTGGGGTGCTGGACCCTCCCATTATGGTGCCATCCGTTCGTACAGACCCTAACCGGCGCGACAAGAATCTGGTTTGATAACTTGCCAATCGGACAGATCGTATCGTGGAAAGATCTGCGCGAAAAATTTCTGACACATTTTAGCCAACAACGGCGTTCCATTCGCGATACATCTGACGTAATGAACATTTGGCGCCACGATGACGAAAATCTGGAGGACTTTATTACCAGATACAACAAAGAGGTATTGGAGATTGGTGGTGTTCATGAGCAACTAATCCGCGCTCAATTCAAATACGCGGTTAGGTGCGATGACGTGATTAAGGTCTTATCCGGAACAGAAGGCCTCCCGAAAAGCTGGGAGAAGGTAATGGCAGCGGAAAAAGTTTATGCTCAAACTGAAAAGAACCTTACCACAAATAGGCCGCCGCCACCACATAATAGACCCGTGGACTTAGGCTCCACTGGCGGGAGAAAGTTTAAGAAGTCATGGCGTGATTCTGGCTCGGCAAATCATTCGTCTGAAGATGCTCGAGCAACGATCAACAAACTTACCGCGCAGAGGGAAAACAAACAGGAGAATAGGGAGAGACAATGGACTCCCTTAACTAAGACCCCGGCGGAAGTTTTGAGTACTGAAGACTATCAATTCAAACCTCCGATCCCCATGAAAAACAAGCGTGGACAAGACCCTGCCCAATATTGCGAATATCACAAGGACATCGGTCATACCACTAACAATTGCATTTCTTTACGCACAGAAATAGAAAAAGCCCTCAAGAGCGGCGAGCTCACACATTTGCTCCAAAATGTGCGCAAAGAAATAAAGCAGATAACTCGGGGAGAGGAGGGCCCGAGCAAAAGGGCGAAAACATAAGAGACAACTCTCTGAGGTCCCCGCGGGAAAACATGGTCTATCAAACGAAGCGGGAAAGTTAGAGAGTAAGTTAAGTTTCATATAATTATATTAGCAAACTTTGTAATAGCCTCTGTGCTCTATCCCTAAATAAAATAGCAAAGTTTCTATTATTTGGGTTTTTCTTACAAAGTGCATGCAATTTCTTTTAGTAAGCGCAAAAACATTTTGGTAATTAACAAAGCCTCATGAACGGTCAGTGATTACGTCACAATCGACCATAAGTTCACACATGAGCTTTATACCAACTTTATTCGCCTTACTCAATAAAAGTAATCGTATTCATGCAAGATATTGTAAAACGAAAAACATGACATATTATTCTTAGCGTACAGATACGCCCTAGAAACTATCAAACACGACAGTGTTTTAGTTACTTGCGCAACAGCGCACCAACAAAAAAAAAAGGGGGATTGTAACACCCCGAAAATTCACGTCCTATAATGTATTGACACGTGTCATAAGCTTGAACGTGTAAAAGATTACTTTAGAGGGACTAAAGTTGACAAACAAGGAATCTATGTGTGTAAAAGGATTCAAAGGGCCAACAATGGATAATTATACCTTTCAATAACCCTACACGATGTTTATACCCTTAAACGAATGAATCATGGATCATACGAAGCTAATTGTGGAAGAAAGTGAAAAATTACAAACTACAGGGGTTAAATGTGTCAACATGTTTAAAGTATACCTCTGAGTGACCTTTTAGCAAACCCAAAGCTTTGTAATGATAAAATATACTCACGAGAATAAGTGATAAAAATTTCACAAGGTTTCGTTAAAGTATGAGAAAGTTATGACAATATTCGTATACGAGGGGTTAAAGGCGTCAACGTTGAAATTTAAAACTTTTCGGCGATCATATGAATAACCAGGGATATAACAAAGTTGGTTTATGACTTGGGGTCCTTAAAAGTCAAGTTTGGAGGTTACAAGTGCAAGAAACCACGTTAAAAATCAAGTTTGGAAGTGCGGGGACCAAAACTGCAATTAGTTGAAAATGTGCATGTGCTGACCTAGCCTTACGTACCTCAACACTGGGGACCTTACGGTCCGTAAGCTACTGCCCAGCAACAGAAAACAGGCAGCTGCCTGTTCCAGCCCGTTCCACCGCCTCAAATTGCCATTTCTGGATTCTATGGGCTTGTTTGATGGTATTTTAAGGCCTAGGGACACTTGTAATGATCTGGAATCATTCCATAGACTAATTTGGCATGATCTTATGCATTTGGGATCACTATATATATGAACATGAAGTTGCAACATTTTGTTCATCACTTCAAGGACTTCTCTGGAGCTCCTCTGATCAGCAACAAGTTTCCATAGGCTACCTAATCATACTTAGGACCCTTGTAAGTGTCCTTAATCCTTTCTAATTCAGTTTAACTTAGTTATTTAGCTTAAAGTCAAATCATCGTAATTAAGATTTGACTTCGTCATTAATCTTAATCCCTCCAGTCAAAACTCAAATTGAAAGCACCTATGAGTTGGTAATTATGTGGGCAATAAACCCTTAAAAGGGTACCCTCTGATTTCCACTCTATCTAGGTCAATTGTCGAGTCAAACTTGATATTAAAAAGTCAACAGGAAGCTTAATTTTAAATTAATGCATAATTAGCAATGTAAAGGCTATGCAACCTGTTTTGTCATTAATATAACTTGGTAATTAATATAAGAACATGTCTAAACATGTTCAACTCGACAATTTTCAGTTTAGGCTCGATTCGGGACCGAAAGTCGCATAGTTTGACTTATGCTTTGACTTTCAGTTATGACCCATTTAAGCATAGTTTAGAAATTCCTTAGAGCCTTAATTGGACCAGATTTCATATTAGTGTAACCCCCTGAGGTCACACAACTTGGTTCATTAGTTATCCGATTCATATGCATGTTTTCGATTAATGCTTAAATGTTGACTATTATGCCCTTTTGACTATAAAACGTGATTTTTGAAAAAGTAAAAGAGTATAAGCCTTAGTTACTGAATTATAAACTTGCATCTAAAATTTGACATCAGTTTGAGGTCTAGATTAGGAGTTATGCTCATTAGCGCAAATTGAAAGCTTTATGTTAATTAAACAGCGTAATTAGCGTATAGCCTATTTAAACACACTTCTTGATATCAAACTTTTTACCCACTGATGTAATATAATATTTTGGGATTTTTGAAGATTTTTATTTAATTTTTGGCGGAGCATAACATTGGTCTCTAGGTTTAATTCGGTTAATGCCGGTTTTGCCCTTTTAAGCCATAAAATGAGTTTTACCAATCCTTTTGACCCTAAACCTTTTTATACTAATCTAATATAATAAATAGAGTATTTTGAGCCTTCTAGAATTATAAAAATATCAGCTTTCCTTTGAAAACCCGGAAATGGCTCCAAATCGCCTTTTTGGGCATTTTTGATGCATAGTATGCATTAAGATTATGTTAAACACATAAGGTTTAATACCTACTGATATTTTAAGTAAATTATCATACTTTTACAGTAAGCTAAAGTCTTACACCCAGGTTTCCAGTTTTGACCTTTTAAGCCTATGTGAAGTTACCAAAATACCCTTAAGAGGCATAGTTTGGTTATAAGGGATAGATTTCACATATATATGATACCCTACTGATATAACCTAGTAAATTAAGTATTTTTACTGATTACATCAGACCCAAAACTCGGGTTTATATTTAAACTCTTTTATCACCATTTTAATGACCAAAATACCCCTACGGGGCGTAATGTGAGTCTAAATCCGTTTTGGGCATAATAGAAGATATCTTACTGATGTCACAACATATTTAAAGCACTTTAACTTAGGAAACTTTCATATGACTTATTTGGTTACTCGTTACGCACTTTTTGCGTTCGGATCGGCTTATGTAACTAGTTTACATATATTAGCCGAAACGGGTCAAACCATATCTTTTTCATCTCAAAATCCAGAATGTGTTTAGTTTACCCTTGTTATACAAGTATACAAGCTTGTCGGGTCTAAACCACATTCTAATCCGGTTCTCGCTTAATCATGCGTTTTGAACTGTATCCTCCCTTAAAACTAACCGGTCTAAGCTTAGGCTTGATTAAAGACCCGTTAGCATTCTAATTGGTTATTTATACCATCATTCCAGACTAGAGCTTTCCGGTAAATGGTACCTAAGCTTACTTAAGTGAATACGGCTGAGTTATTAAATTCTTACTATTTAAGACAGGAGCTAGCTCAGGTAAATACTTTTAACTTATTTTCCCTTATACGGGCTTGGGGTACGGTATATAAAATACCGCTTGGTCGGGCATTCGACCTTAATCGATTAGTGGTTAAGTACTATCGAGATGACCCGTTTAAAAACTTGTTTTGTTTGTTTAGTTGCCTTTGGGGGTTTAATGACCATATCCCGGATATCCTTGGCATCATTCAAAGAATGGCCACGACCTTAGCACACGGGTGTAGGCGTACACCTGTAGTGCATCCAAATCAATAAAGTATAAACGTCGGTACGAGAGGAGTCTCGCGGCGGACTTATACTAAGTGGTGTGTCTATTAATCTTTAACCCGGTACGACCCGGAAAAATGAACGCATAACAAACATGTAATTCTTTACAATGATTATAGGCAAATAATTATCCCAAGTTATAAAAACTTTTGTGCCATGTGCATTCAAATAAATTTTCTTAAAACATTTTCAAAATGAGTCAGTTAATTGTATTTACCAGTGTAAACTGACGTATTTTTCAAAAAGGTTAAGTGACAGGTACTGTACGAAATTGGCTAGGGAGCTCAGGGCGTTAATAAGGAATCTCGCAAGTTCTAGATGCCTAAAGTCTGTTGAACAAATGTTATGTTTTATGATCCGCCTGTGGATCCTTTACTTTCCGTTGTAATACTTGATATTACTTTATATTCGGATTGTAATATATATATCTTTTGCTTCCGCTGTGCATTTATATATTGTGTTGTTTGACTATGATGATCTCAACTACGTCACGATACTCCCCACCGGGCCCACCGGTGACACGTGGAAAGTCGGGGTGTGACAGGTTGATATCAGAGCCAACACTAAGTGAATTAAACACTAGCCTTTTGTGTTTAATCTCAGTTACACAGTAGCACATTCCTTGACCTTCTGAGTCTAGACTTAACATAGGAATACCCTCATCTCTATTCGGAGAATTATTGCTTTCAATTCTTTATATTTTTTTATATGCCGCCAAGCAAAGAAGCCGTAATGGAAATTCTCCCCATTAGAAGCCTACGGAAGGCCGAGCTTCATACTGCGACTAGGATTAACGTACAACCAAGGAGAAGACATTCAGAAATAAAATGAAGAAGAAACTCCTTTTTGCTAAAGATCGTTTCCTTAGTAGTCCTTACAAGGACATATTTATCTTTCAGTCCCTTCGAGGACAACATTATTCCTTAGAAGTCCCGTTTAGGGCAACCATGTACCTGTTTAAATTTTAATGGAACAGTTAGATTTAAAATAGTGTTCCTATTATAAGATCTACCATTATAATAAGATGGCAAAAATCAAAAAAAGGACAAGACCTAGCTCATCTGTCGTTTTAAGACAGGGCCAAGATGGTAGTTCCACAGTTATATTCAGATCCTTGATAACATCTCAATTTAGGAATGTTCTACGTTAATTATTAAAAGAATCTTAAAGGTAAAACCTAGCCTAAATGTCATTGCAGACATGGCCAAGATGGTAAAACCTAGCTCAGATGTCATTGCAGACATGGCAAAGATGGTAAAACCTAGCCTAAATGTCACTGCAGACGTGGCCAAGACGGTAAAACCTATCTAAAAGATTCCAATTCCTGTTAACATCTGTAAGTGTGTTAACATTTGTGGCAAACTGTGAATCGTTAAAGTCACACAGGCCATCCTTTAACAGGGTTAATTTAAATTCCCTTAATTATATAACCATCCCTTAAGGATGAAGTGCCTACGGGCAATAATTAATGTCCTCTAGGACTAAAGACAGTGGTAGCCTACAACTCCCTGTCAAGAAAAGGTAATGAACTTTGATTCAAACCTTAATGCCTCGATTCCATAAAATCTAGGCTTATAAATTAAACTTGTCTACGTGACTAGGCCTTTTGTGCCATTATTAACTTATAATTGAGGATTTATGTTAAGAATCCTGAACAATTATATATTTATCAAATTAACTAAAATGGTTAATAAAAACCATGGGTTATAAATTTTAGTGATTTCATATAAGCCTATTCTAAAGGTTCAAATCCTTGTTTACACTTGTAAACATGTCAACATTTCTAGCAGATGTGATTCAATCACATAATTCATCCTTATACTGGATTCTCCCAAATCCTTTCTTATTAGGTGAATTAAGCATCCATTAAGGATGTAATACTTACGGGCCATATTTATTGTCATATAAGACAAGACACATTCGTAGCATACAACTTCCTGTTGTCACACCCCTAATTTCCACGTGTCACCGGTGGGCCCGGTGGGGGTATCGTGACGTCGTTGGTATCATCATAGACAAACAACACAATATAATAATGCACGGCGGAAGCAAAAGATAGATTCGTTTTAACTTTAAATAAATGTAATAATAAAATATCACAAGTAGTCAAAACGGATCCACAGGCGGATCGAAATAAATAGGAAAAATAATTGTTCAACAGTTTATTTGTCGTCCATGCTCGTGAGACTTATTGTGGACGTTCTAGAAGACTGCCAGCCTATTTCGTGTAGTACCTGCACTTAACCTTTTTGGGAAAAATACGTCAGTTTACACTGGTAAATACAATTCAACTGACTCATTTTGAAAAGGTTGAAAATTGATTTAAATGCACAAGGCATAAAACATTTTATTAACTTGGGTCAATTATTTAATATAATAATCATGTGAACGAATTACATGTTACTTGCGTTCAGTGGCCCGGATCTAGTCCGGACTAAAGATCAATGGACCCACCACATTAAAGAGTTATACACGGAAAGGTGTACGCCTACACCCCGTGCTCAGGTCGTGGCCATCTCGTAGGATGATGCCAAGGATATCCGGGACATGGTCAATTAACCCCCCAAAGGCCTTAAGATAACAAGACTGTTTAAACGATCCGATTAAACTATTCAACTATCCACACAACGGTGGAGGATTTAATGCTCGATTAAGCGGTATTCTATATACCGTAACCCAAGCCCGTATAGGGTAAATAAGTCAAAATGTATTTACCTGCGAATAGTATAAATTCACAAATAGCAGTGGAGGTATCTTTTACTGGTTCTTCTTATTCTGGAACAAAAGGTTTATAATAACCTATTAGATTTCTAACGGGTCTTTATTTAAGCCCAAGCCTAGACCGGTTAGTTTAAAGAATGATACGGTTCGCACGATTAAGCGAAGACCGGATAGAATGTGAATTTGACCCGACAAGTTTGAAGACTTGTATAATATGGGTTTACTAAACACATTCTGGATTTTGAGACAAAAATGATAATGTTTGACCCGTTTCGGTCAATTTATGCAAACTAGTTACATAAACCGAACCGAACGCGAAAAGGGCGTTACGGGCGACCATAAGAGTCATATGCAAGTTTCCTGAGTTAATATGCTTTAAGTTATGCTATAATATCAGCAAGATATTTTTTATTATGCCCGGAATGTATTTAAACTCGACTTATGCCTCATAAGGGCATTTTGGTCATTTAAAAGGTTATAAACGAGATTATTCGTAAATCTGAGTTATGGGTCTGATTTATACAGAAAATATACTCAATTTATTATGTTATAACAGTAGGATATGACCCATATGTAAAATATATCATTTAAAACCAAACTATGCACCGTAGGGGCATTTTGGAAATTTTACAAGGGCTAAAAATGCCAAAATTGGAAATCTGAGTTTATAAACTTATATTTACTGTTAATATATAAAAATATGGTTAACACATCAGTAGGTATAAGTCTTATATGTTTAATAAGGCTATAGTGCGTATTATACGCTAAAAATGCCGAAAAAGACGATTTAGAGCCGTTTCCGGGTTTGTACAAGGAAGCTGATATTTTATAAGTTCCAGAAGGCTCAAAATACTTTATTTAATAATTAAAATCAGTAGAAAAAGGTTTGGGGTCAATTGGATTAGTAAAACTCGTTTTATGATTTAAAAGGGCAAATTCGGTATTTACCGAATTCGGCTTAAAGACCTATGTTATGCTCATCCAAAAATTTAATAAAAATCTTTAAAAATCTCAAAATATTATATAACATCAGTGTATGAAAAGTTTGATACCAAAAAGTGGGTTAAAATAGGTTATGCGCTAAACGCGCTATTTATATAACATAAAGCGTGTTATTTACGATATTGAGCATAACCGTTAATCTAGACCTCAAACTGATCTAAAATTTTCGGTACATGTTTATAAATCAGTAACAAAAGATTCTACTCTTTCACTTTTTCAAAAATCTCGTTTTATATTGAAAAGGGCAAAATAGTCATATTTAAGCATAAACCGATAACTTGCATATGAACCGGTTAACCATGGAATCATGATGTGAAATTCCAGAGGGTTGCTTATACATGAGACTAGGTCCAAAATATGCTCTAATGCAGATCTTAACATGCATGTACGGATCAAAACTGAAAGTCAACAAAAAAGTCAAATTATGTGACTTTCGGTTCCGATTCGGGTCTAAACAGAAAATTGTCGAGTTGATCATGAAGAAACACATTTTTACATTTATTACAAAGTTATTTTGATGATCAAACAGGTTGCATGTAGCCTACATTGCTAGATATGCTTAATTTTGCAAAAATACTTTCTGTTGACTTTTTATGTAAAGCTTTGACTCGACAATTGATATGCTTAGAGTGGGAATCTGAAAATACCCCTTTGGGGTTTTGTTACCCACATAAATACCAACTTATTGGTACTTTTGATTCGAGATATGACTGAGCATATTTCGTTTTATTGCATAGTCAAACTCTATTTACGACGGATTGACTTTTAGTAATTATACTAAGCTAGAATGAAATTGAAAAGGATTTGAACACTTACAATGGCTCTAATAGTGCTTAGATATCACTAGAAAGCAGCCTTCACGTTCAGAGAGCTCCAGGAGTAGCCTTGTGAACTTTGTAAGTGCAAGTGCTTGAATGGTTGCAACAATGGTGAGTTTTTATGCAACTATGATCTGAATTGAGGATGATATAGAGGTTTGTAGGAGAGTACAGGTGTTCCTTATTGCATGTAATTTGATTGGGGAGGCTCTGAAGTTGCCCACAGCTGTTTACAACTCGTACAGAACAGAACTGGCAGCTGTTTGTAATTTTTCGCAACTGGGCAGGTCATGCGGCCCGCGTGACAGATAGGCCAATAGTCCAAAGCGGGCCGCTTTGGCTCGTCTGATCAAAATATCTTTTTAAAGTTACAACTTTGGCCCCTATACTTTTGTTACGCGGTTTAAGCTATTAACTTGTGCTCTAAATCCTTGAAACCTGATTTTTTATGAACCTTGGGACTTTTATAAACATGGCGAAGTCCTCGTTTCACTTTGCGCTCACCCGAAAAGTCATGAAAATCAACGTTGACGCTTTTAACCCCTCGTTTACGGTTTTGGCCATAACTTTCTCATACGTTCACGAAACTTTATGAAATTTTTATCCTATATTCCCGTGAGTATATTTTATCATTACAAAGCTTCGGGTCTGCCAAAGGGTCACTCAGAGGTATACTTTCTACATGTTGACACATTTGGCCCCTGTAGTTTGTAACTCCTCACTTTCTTTCATTTTTCGCTTCGTATGATCCATGATCAATCCGTTTAAGGTTATAAACACCATGTAGGGTTATTGTAGGGCCTATTTATCCATTGTTGACACTTCGGATCCTTACGATCACATAGTTTCACTGTATGTCAACTTTAGTCCCTCTAAAGTATGTTTTCTCATACTCTAAGTCCATGACACGTGTCAACACACCATTGGACGTAAATTTTCGAGGTGTTACACCTGTCAAGAAAAGGCAATGAACAACGTTCAAGGCCTAAATACCTTGATTCTACAAAATCATGGTTCATAATTTAAAGTTGCCCTGGTGACTTGACTTTTTGTACTATATATTTAATTAAATCCAGGATAATTATGATAAAAATCCTGAATAAAAAAAATAAAAAATAAATAAATATCATTCCTTTCCTGCCAGTATAAATATTAAAAGAGAATCTTAAAAGGTTTGACCTAGCTTGAATGTCATTGAAGACCTAGCTAAGATGGTAAAACCTGTTTAAAAGAGATTCAGATCCTTATTAACACTTGAAAACGTGTTAACACTCCCGACAACAGTGATGCGATAAAATCACGCTTGTCATCTTTATATTAGGAACTTCCAAACCCCTTATTTAGCCTAAATAATCGATAGGAATCATGGCTAATAAACGTCGGACATGATGTACACATCTAAACATCCATCTGGGATGTATACCTACGGGCAAAGATGTATACATGAAAAAAGATAGTTTTATTTCATAACTTCTTGTCAAGGCAAGGAATTAGGAAATTTTCCGATCCAAAGGAATCATTGATTATGTTTTAAATTGTTCCTAGTGACAAGGCCCCTGTGCCATCAAAAGTCCTGGGGAACAAGCCCTATCTGCTATATAAAATGTCAATACGACATTGACAGTCGTGACTTATGTCCCCTGTCTAATAAATATGAAGGATTATATTCCGCATAAACGTCACAGATGGTTTATTTAAAAACTTAGGCAAAACATAATCAAATAAATTAAATACTATCTATTGGCCTATATGGTTTAATTGCACCATGGATATTTATCCATCAAATTCGACAATTCGCTATATGATTAAACAAATTGTTTCTACTTGGTTAGTAGCCTTCAAAGCTTCACCATGGCTGACTCCTCTGAAGCTCACAAACATCCAGTTGATCAGAATGATGATGCAAGACTGAACATAACAAGCACCGAGTTTCAGGCTATGATAAATACAGCCATAAACAACGCTATGGACCGTGTGATGAAGGAACATAAGCGGAAGTGCAATAAAACCCCAAATAAGGGTTACAAAAAGGGTAAGACCGGTTCGAACTATAACCAGTCCAAGCCAAAGGAGGCAAAACCCAAATGCAACAACTGCAGGAAGCAACATTCTGGAAAATGCACAATCAACCCTCGTGCTAAATTATGTGGAATTTGCAAAACCAAGGGTCACAAGACCTTGGATTGCAAGAAGATGGAAGATGCGACCTGCCATGGTTGTGTCGAAAAGGGGCACATAAAGACCCGCTGCCCAAAGAAGGCGATTAAAGGAAAAGACACCTTAAATGCGAATGCTAAGCCTTGCGGAATTTGTAATAAGGAAGGGCACAAGACTTTGGAGTGCCAATACATAAAGGACGCAACTTGCTATGGTTGCAATGAAATAGGGCACATAAAAAACTAATTGCCCTAATAAGACCAAGAAGCCTGGAGAGGCTAAGAAGACCGAAGCTGGAAGCTCTCAAATGGGTGCTCAGGAGGCTATTCAGGATGATAGTGTTACAACAGGTATTTTCTGTATCAATAACGCTCATGCTAGAGTATTAATTGATTCAGGTTCAGATAAGTCTTCCGTAGACAATAGATTTTGTAAATCATTAAATCTGCCTGCTAAAACTCTAAGCGTTAAATGTAAAGTAAAATTTACCGATGGTACCTCAGAGACTGCTTCAGCAATATTAGATGGATGTTTTATATCCATTAGGAATCATTCTTTTCTGTTGTCCTTGTTTCCGTAAAATAGAGAGACTCGATATAATGATAAGAATGGATTTGTCGTCTTAAGATCAAGCCCATATTGTGGGTGATAAGAAGCAAGTAGCTATCAAGACTCCTTATGGTGAGCCTTTGGCAATTCAAGGAGACACTGGGTATGAATTGCCTAAGCATTTGCTGAATTTGGTATTTAATACCAAAGCTATGAGTATGGAAAACTCAGAAGGGACAAACAAAAGTCGCGATGTTAGAAGTGCGACAAATGTTAATGGTGTGTCAAATGTGAACCTCGATGTTAGTGGAGTTCATCTCCAAAACTGTGATTAACGCAGCTGTTAGAAAGACTATGAGAAAAATCATGAAAAGATTCAAGAAGCTGAATGCTGCTTGCTCTAAAGCACATGTCGCTGCTTATAAGAAGAGCTTTATTTATACTTCAAATGCGAAGAATAATCTTAACAAAATCATATATGGCAAGGAGCCATTCCTTTTAGGATGTACTTAAAAGTACTTCGTCTCTTGGAAGTCAAGAGACTTCAATAGTAAAAAGGGGCCATCGATTACAGGAAATTGTTGGATGAAGTAGAAACCATTAGGTGTATCAGCGGTTATGCTGGAAAGGACATGGAAGTATGCATCACAGTAACTCGATGGCAATACCCTTAATTAAGGAAGACTTTAATGAAGTCCACAAGAAAGATCCTCTTATACATCATGGGATGGACTAAGTGTTAAGGACCTTATTAGAAAGACCTATTATTCGCATCGAAATGGAAAAAGTTGGAATAAGAATTTTCCGAATCTCACCATAAAGGTTCTAAACTGTAGACAGTATGTCGCAAATTTTAATTCATTGGCAGAGATAATACCCTATTCCAATTACCCAAAACCTAAGCTTAAATGCAATAAATTATTGGGGGTTAGTAACGGCAATAAGAGGGCACATTAAGGTTTCAAAACCTGCTCATTATAAATCCATTATGGATCTACCTCAGCTGCTCGCGTTTTATAGATTAAGAAATAACCAGACAAAGCTGAGACTGCCCTAAAGTTTGTCAAAGAGTTTATAGCTAAGATTAAAAGGATTAAGAATGGAGGCGTTTAACCCTCCTGATGAATGATTTGAGGCAGTTCACATTAATAACGACGCTAGATAAATCACTTATTGTGATTTTATTGCTAAGAGTTACTTCGGTTTCAGGTACTGCTAAGCCTCTCATAAGACCATAAGCTTAGCAAACTTTTAAAAATTTTCCCGTAAGAACCCCAGATATTAAGTGTAAGGTAAAACTTACAAGCGAAATCATAAGAACCATTTCTTCTGTTCCTGCCAGAAGCCTTCAGGCGTAGAATTTTAGAAGTATCCTCTCTAGAGGAAGTGCGTTAGCATATGTAGTTGATATCTCTTTGATCCCTATCGATCGTGAATACCAGACGGTATGATAAAAGCGCCACATGAGGATTGGTGTATCTTAATATGTTCCATAGATTGCTTCCATGCCTGATCAGTATGGAGGTTTAATGCATGGAACCACAAAGATATACTGATGATCATATGATACTAAAGTCAGCTAAAGGTATTCAAAGAAGATATCCAGAATGGAATTTTCCAAGTAAATGTTCCCGAATAAGGAAGTCGTGGACTCGTAACATAAACATGTCACTTATTGACACAAGCAATGATGGATGAACTGGAGCCAGAGATCTGGAAAATCTCTGTAACCTCCTTGTATCTTGATTATCTTTTCCTAAGAATTACCCTATTTACCTCCTGAGAGGCAAGTAAAGTTAAGATTTATATTCCATTTAGGGTTGTTTTATTGTATTATTATGAAATCTCCAAGACGGCTAATACCATCATTGGAAGAATTGAAACCTTGATTAAGTGAATAAAGGATTTATATAGCCTAACTCAGTATTCTGAGAATTCGTTATAGATAATTAAGAAAGACGTTTCATTTTGCTTATGCAATGATTACCGCAACCCTATTTAGACAACGATTAAGAATTTCCATCAGCTGCCCAGGATCGTCGATTTGTTCGACTGACTGTAAGGATTAACTATCCCTTAAGATTTGTTTCAAATAATGGTTGGAATAACCATTTCACCTTGAGATAATCTTTTTATAATAGTTGATGTATAAGTATCAAAGCTGCTCCTTTGGAGACCTTGCATAGATAGAATGTTGAACAATCTATTGTTAAATAGAATATTGGTACGTCCAATTATCAGGATCTGAAAGTTGCCTAGGAAACAAAAAATAAGATCATACAAATCCAAAATCGATTGTAAGTTGCCAGTATTCGGCAGAAAAAAATCAAGGATTAATGAAAATAGCAACCCTCCTAAGTTCTTGTGAAGGAATAAGGTTCAACAAAGATATCACCCTGGAAGGGTGTGCCAATTTGTTTATTATCAGGCTAGTTGAGCTCTGAATATATATTGAATCATTCGAAGGAATCGAATGTATCAGGATCAAATAGCTTATAAGCTAAAACCTATTTAAGGAGTTGGACGGAGATCGCAACACATTTTCACTAATGATTTAAGGATGTGTCACCAATAAGTCGAAAAGCACTATCACATAATGATATGCAGCTTTATGATATGACGAGCAACCTGTAACAACTCTCATTAAAAAGTACTAATTATTATTTTAATTGACCAATAGGAAACCCTAATTGAGACACCCAATTGATTCTGAACAAACCCTAAAATTTTCAGAACAATCAGAATTAGAATCAGGGCCCTAAAACTCAGGGGGGGGGGGGTAAAACCTAGTTATAATTATCTACATAAAACGCTGTCAAAAATGAAATTTCATGCAACGTCGACTCATCAGGGCTAGATAGGTGATGAAGCAGGCCTACCCTACTTTAACATCCCAGGCGATACGCGGCACGTACCGCGGATTCTTCCGCGACTAGCGGGAGGTGCAAATTTTGGGTATAAATAGAAGGGTCTGGCACTTGCATTCTGTTGTTCGTTCGACGAAGAAATTCCAAATATACGTCAAGTTATAGTCTGTTTACCACAATTAACACACACGGATCACTAATCGACGCCGCAATCAGGGTATTAACTCAATCGCTATTACGATTCATTGTCCGATCGATCAATGTACTCAATGGATGTTTAAGTGTTGCCCACATTAGGGTGATGCTTTGTCATTAGTCGTTAATTCGATGGATGTTTAAGCATAGCACTTTGTCATTCGTTGTGAGGGTTGATCTCGTGAGTTATCGTAAATGCTGTATTGATTCTAACCCAGAATTGTGTGCCTGTTATTAAATTTAGGTTAAAAAGGCTAATCAGTAGGCTAGGCTCTGCTCAAATTAAATCTGCAATGTGAGTCATTCTCTTTTTATCAACTGTTTTACAATACTTCAAATTATTTTCAAAGTTATAATTACAGGGACTAAGTCGTGGATATCTTGAATTACTGGTCAGTGGGGTATTGTGCACATTACTAATTTCTCCCAGTTAGGTTCATTGACCTACAGGGATAATCATCACTATTTAGGTTGATTGATCTAATAGTGGTATGACCATCGTCACCATTGTGACTTGTCACCATTGTGACAGAGCGCCAGATAAAAATAAGATAGAAGCCATTGTAATTGCTCTTATGCTGTAATTAATAACTATGCATCATTTTATGTAAATAGAATGATTCACTCAATATTTCCCGCTGACAAAACCTTTTCAAACATGTTTCAGGTGATCTGTTATGATCCAGAAAAAGTGTCGTGAAGCACTACAGGCTTAAGAAAGTGGCTCAGGATAAAATAAAGAAACATGTTTTGTAAAATAAAAGATTTCTGCGTGAAATCTCAATATTGTAAATTATCGGGTTTTATCCCGATTTGTGAAATAAAATAATCGGGAAATATTTGCAGTATTTTAAAAGATCCTGAAGAAACTTCCGCTGTTAATTAAATACCACGAGATTTCTGTCCCGCGGCTCCTGAAACGGGTCAAACCGGGTCGGGGGCCGTGACAGAAAAAGGTGGTATCAGAGCCACTTATCGAGCCACTGATTTAAGCCAATTAAGTATTTAGAAATACTTAATAATTTTATTAATTACTATTTTATGATTATGTGTTTTATTATTTGACTAATTTTATACAGTATGGGCAAATCTTTATTTGTTAACCACTGTAGCAGTAAATACAAATCTTTAAATATTCTGACTCAAAGTTTTAGCACTTTTATTATCTACAGTCTATAAACCTTATTCAGTAAATAAATAAATTTATAAATAAAATCTAGTATGTTTTCATATTTTGATTGTTTCATAGTTACCCAATATGAAATAATATTTAATGTTTTCTATAAAATTTGATATAATTTTTAATTTAGTAATTGTGTGTATTTTTCTAAACAGCATGAGTGACTTGTCTAACGCCCTTCAGAATTTAAATCTCTATCCAGTAAGAATAGAAGTTTCCAGAGATTTCAATAGGTATATATCAGACATAGAAGAACCAATAGAATTCAACGCTTTACCTCTTGAGAAACCCAAGCCTAAGAAAATGGAAATTGGGGAAAGCTCTAGGCAAATTGAGGGGTTACCATCTCAGGAAGAGCTAGATTTAATAATGGCAAGCTATAATACTATTGAGTCTGTTAATGAAAATGTTTCTATTCACTCTCTTGAAACATAACTACCAATGAACTTCGAACCAGGTAATCCAAACCCTTCAATCCACTCGCAAATAGACGAATGGTTGGCTAATGAAATACAGTTACAAAACAATCCCTATAAGCTTTTTCCTCAGTCCAATCCAGAACCTTTACCAAATCCACCAATGAATACTGAAAACTTAGCTGAACTCCACCATTTTGACGAAGAACTGGGAGATGCCAGAAATCGGATCAGGGATATAGGAAAACGGATCTCCTGGAAGTAGGACGAAAGGGAATATCGTTACTAAAATATCAATTGACGAAGGATAGTGGGTTTGTGAAACTGTGGTTGTATAATAGTAAAATCAGTTGTAAAATAACTACAAATAAAACTTTGTAAGATATGGTGTGTATTGATGCATACTATAAATATATAAAAATGGGAATCGAGAAATCGATAATTTTGGCTATATGTGTATTGTGAAATTTATATGATGATTTTGTATAATTGTTATTTATTTAATACTAATAATATATATATATATATTAATTACCAGATGGAAAATGCTAATAATGAACTAGTTAATGAGGTTAATCAATCTGAGCAACAACCCGGGGATCAGTATATGACTAGGCAGGATACAGAAAATATCGTTGCTCAAGGGATAGCCAACGCTATTCCAGTAATAGTTGCTCAAGGTATAGCCAATGCAATTCCAGCAATCGTTGCTGCTGTTAAAAATCCAATCGAACCGCAACAAATCGTTCCAAGCAAACGTATTTCTGAAGATAACTTCAGTAATAACGTAAACGGAGGCAATGATCATGTTAATCATGAGAATGAACCAAGGCAAGCTCCGCTCCCTAAGAAAATGAAAGCTGCAACGCCTGGTTGCACTTACAAAGAATTTCTTGCTTGTAAACCCACTGAGTTTGCAGGCAATGAAGGAACGACTGCGGCACTGCGTTGGTTAGAGAAAACCGAGGCAGTAATTGCCATAAGTAAATGTGCTCAGGATGATCAGGTCATGTACGCTTCAAACCTTTTCAAAGAAGGAGCACTAGAATGGTGGAATACGGTGTTACAAGCAAAAGGAAGAAGGATGGCGTATGCTATGAATTGGGAAGAATTTAAGAGCTTTGTAGAAAGAAAATTCTGTCCCGAGTATGAAAAGGAACAAATGACAAATAAGTTTCTAACCCACCGGATGGTGGATGTAGATTGTCGAGGGTATACTTCGACATTCTTCGAGTATGCCCGAGTGGTACCAACCCTGGCTTCGCCAGAACCAGTACTTATTTCTCGTTATATTTGGGGATTGATTTCCGAAATTCGTAATATCGTCAAGGCTGCGAAACCTCGCACGATTGATGATGCGGTAGATTTAGCCAATACTCTGACTGACGAACTAGTACGGACAAGAGAAGAAAATAGAAGGAAGGAAGTAGCCCAAAAGATTACCCAAGGATTCCATCCGGGTAACCATAACAATTTCAAGAAAGGAGGGAATGGGCAATCTTCCACTAGTCCATTTTGCAATTCTTTCAAAAGGAAGCATTTTGGAAGATAAAAAGGATATTGCAATTTTTGCAAAATTCCGGGGCATCAAGAAGAAGACTGCAGGAGAAAGAAATTTTCAGTCTGCTACAACTATGGAGAAGTTGGACATCTTAGGCCAGATTGTCCAAAATTGAACAAACTATCTGACAATAAAGCCAAACCTACAGAAGGAGCAAAAAGGAATCTAAGAGCCTTCCAACTAACTGCTAAGGAAGCAGAGCTCATTCCAGATGTGATAGCTGGTACGTTCTTAGTTCACAACATTTACTCCAAAGTATTATTTGACTCTGGTGCAAACCAAAGTTTTATCAATACTTCATTCTGCCAAACCCTTAACTTACCTTTAACCAACATTAGGCAGATTTTCACAAGTAGAAACGGTAGATGGGAATTCAGTTAAAATAAATAAAGTTCTGCAAAACATAGAAATAGAACTTTTAAGCCATAAATTTTCTGCAACTCTATTATCTATGAAATTAGTTGAATTCGATATTGTGTTAGGAATGGATTGGTTAGTAAACAACCATGCTCGAATCATCTGTGATAAGAATTCCATAGAAATTTGTGTACCCACTAGGGAATTAATAATGATTACAGGAGATAAGCCATGTAAAAACATAAAGTTCATATCAGTAATGAAAGTTGCTAATTATGAACGAAAGCAATGAATAGTATATATGATTTTAGTAATCATTAATACTACAGATTCATTTAGAAAAAGGATAGTTCGATGAGAATGTGTATTGATTATAGAGAATTGAATAAGGTTACAATTAAGAATCGATACCCATTACCTAGAATTGATGATCTATTCAGTCAATTCCAGGGAAATAGATATTTTTCTAAGATCGACTTACGTTCCGGATATTATCAATTGAAAGTACAAGAGGAAGACATACCTAAAACTGCTTTCAGAACTAGGTATGGTCATTACAAGTTTATAGTCATGCCCTTCGGATTAACGAATGCACCTGCAGCATTCATGGACATGATGAATAGGATCTGTAAATCGTATTTGGATAAATTTGTAATTATCTTCATAGACGATATACTTATTTATTCCAAAAGTCAGGAAGAACATTGTCAGCACTTGCATGCACTCTTAACTTTGTTAAGAAAAGAGAAGCTTTATGCCAAATTCTCGAAGTGTGAATTTTGGCTGCCAGAAGTGCAAATTCTAGGTCATATGGTGAATCATGAAGGTATTCATATAGATTCTGCTAAGATAGAGGCAATTACCAAAAAGGGAAGATTCCGCAGTCCGCAATGGAAATTAGAAATTTTGTAGGTTTAGCCGGATACTATCGACGAGTTATTTTTCCAAGATAGCTATACCATTAATTAAGCTAATCTGTAAAACAGTTAAGTTTAAATGGGGACCTAAACAAGAAGAAACCTTTAGAATCTTGAAACAGAAATTAACCAATGCTCTAATCTTAGCCTTACCAGAAGAAACAGAAGATTTTAAAGTATATGGTGATGCTTCAAAGCTAGGATTTGGATGTGAGTTAATGCAACGCAAAAAGGTAATTGCGTATGCATCAAGGCAATTGAAAAAGCACGAAGAAAACTATACCACACATGACTTAGAATTAGGAGCCATAATTTTGCCCTTAAGATTTGGAGACCTTATCTGTATGGAAGTAAGTTTACTGTCTATACGGATCATAAGAATTTAAGAAATATATTTGGGCAAAAAGAATTAAACATGAGGCAAAGGAGATGGATGAAAATCCTAAAGTGATTACGACTGTGATATTCAGTATCACAAAGGAAAAGCTGAAGACGACTAGAGATCGCCAGAAGAATTATACAGATAATAGACGAAAACCGTTGGAGTTTCAAGTTGGAGACAAAAAGCTATTGAAAATATCTCCTTGAAAAATGAGTTGTTAGATTCGGTAAGAAAGGAAAGCTAAGTCCCAGATACGTAGGACCATTTTTTTCAGTGATCCAACGTATAGGACCAGTTGCTTATCGTTTACAACTACCAGGAGAGTTAGTTGGAGTACATGATGTATTTCATGTATCCAATCTCAAGAAATGTCTATCTGACGAATCTTTGGTATTACCTCTCCAAGATATAGAGGTGAACGAAAAGTTAAAATTTGTGGAAAACCTCTTCAGATAAAAGATAGAAAGATCGAATTTCTCAAAACACAAATGATTAGTGTTAGTTCAAGTAAAGTGGGATTTAAAGATAGGACCCTAATACACTTGGGAACTGGAATCAGAAAAGAAGTGAAGGTATCCTCAATTATTCCAGTAAATCTCGAGGACGAGATTTTTATTAAGGTAGGGAGAATGTAACAACTCTCATTAAAAAGTACTAATTATTATTTTAATTGACCAATAGGAAACCCTAATTGAGACACCCAATTGATTCTGAACAAACCCTAAAATTTTCAGAACAATCGGAATTAGAATCAGGGCCCCTAAAACTCAGGGGGGGGGGGTAAAGCCTAGTTATAATTATCTACATAAAACGCTGTCAAAAATGAAATTTCATGCAACGTCGACTCATCAGGGCTAGATAGGTGACGAAGCAGGCCTACCCTACTTTGACATCCCAGGCGATACGCGACACGTACCGCGGATTCTTCCGCGACTAGCGGGAGGTGCAAATTTTGGGTATAAATAGAAGGGTCTGGCACTTGCATTCTGTTTTTCGTTCGACGAAGAAATTCCAAATATACGCCGAGTTATAGTCTGTTTACCACAATTAACACACACGGATCACTAATCGACGCCGCAATCAGGGTATTAACTCAATCGCTATTACGATTCATTGTCCGATCGATCAATGTACTCAATGGATGTTTAAGTGCTGCCCACATTAGGGTGATGCTTTGTCATTAGTCGTTAATTCGATGGATGTTTAAGCATAGCACTTTGTCATTCGTTGTGAGGGTTGATCTCGTGAGTTATCGTAAATGCTGTATTGATTCTAACCCAGAATTGTGTGCCTGTTATTAAATCTAGGTTAAAAAGGCTAATCAGTAGGCTAGGCTCTGCTCAAATTAAATCTGCAATGTGAGTCATTCTCTTTTTATCAACTGTTTTACAATACTTCAAATTATTTTCAAAGTTATAATTACAGGGACTAAGTCGTGGATATCTTGAATTACTGGTCAGTGGGGTATTGTGCACATTACTAATTTCTCCCAGTTAGGTTCATTGACCTACAGGGATAATCATCACTATTTAGGTTCATTGATCTAATAGTGGTATGACCATCGTCACCATTGTGACAGAGCGCCAGATAAAAATAAGATAGAAGCCATTGTAATTGCTCTTATGTTGTAATTAATAACTATGCATCATTTTATGTAAATAGAATGATTCACTCAGTATTTCCCGCTGACAAAACCTTTTCAAACATGTTTCAGGTGATCTGTTATGATCCAGGAAAAGTGCCGTGAAGCACTACAGGCTTAAGAAAGTGGCTCAGGATAAAATAAAGAAACATGTTTTGTAAAATAAAAGATTTCTGCGTGAAATCTCAATATTGTAAATTATCGGGTTTTATCCCGATTTGTGAAATAAAATAATCGGGAAATATTTGCACTATTTTAAAAGATCCTGAAGAAACTTCCGCTGTTAATTAAATACCACGGGATTTCTGTCCCGCGGCTCCTGAAACGGGTCAAACCGGGTCGGGGGCCGTGACACAACCTGTGTCGATTAAGGATCAACAGGTTAAGAAACTCCAAAAAGGATACATTATGCAACAAAAAGTACTCACAGCATTTTAGCAAATCTTGAGGTCGAGATTTCTTTTAAGGGGGTGAGGATGTAACACCCCGAAAATTCACGTCCTATAATGTATTGACACGTGTCATAAGCTTGAACGTGTAAAAGATTACTTTAGAGGGACTAAAGTTGACAAACAACGAATCTATGTGTGTAAAAGGATTCAAAGTGCCAACAATGGATAATTATACCTTTCAATAACCCTACACGATGTTTATACCCTTAAACGAATGAATCATGGATCATACAAAGCTAATTGTGGAAGAAAGTGAAAAATTACAAACTACAGGGGTTAAATGTGTCAACATGTTTAAAGTATACCTCTGAGTGACCTTTTAGCAAACCCGAAGCTTTGTAATGATAAAATATACTCACGAGAATAAGTGATAAAAATTTCACAAGGTTTCGTTAAAGTATGAGAAAGTTATGAAAATATTCGTATACGAGGGGTTAAAGGCGTCAACGTTGAAATTTAAGACTTTTCGGCGATCATATAAATAACCAGGGACTTAAAAAAGTTGGTTTATGACTTGGGGTCCTTAAAAGTCAAGTTTGGAGGTTACAAGTGCAAGAAACCACGTTAAAAATCAAGTTTGGAAGTGCGGGGACCAAAATTGCAATTAATTGAAAATGTGCATGCGCTGACCTAGCCTTACGGACCTCAACACTGGGGACCTTACGGTCCGTAAGCTACTGCCCAGCAACAGAAAACAGGCAGCTGCCTGTTCCAGCCCGTTCCACCGCCTCAAATTGCCATTTCTGGATTCTATGGGCTTGTTTGATGGTATTTTAAGGCCTAGGGACACTTGTAATGATCTGGAATCATTCCATAGACTAATTTGGCATGATCTTATGCATTTGGGATCACTATATATATGAACATGAAGTTGCAACATTTTGTTCATCACTTCAAGGACTTCTCTGGAGCTCCTCTGATCAGCAACAAGTTTCCATAGGCTACCTAATCATACTTAGGACCCTTGTAAGTGTCCTTAATCCTTTCTAATTCAGTTTAACTTAGTTATTTAGCTTAAAGTCAAACCGTCGTAATTAAGATTTGACTTCGTCATTAATATTAATCTCTCCAGTCAAAACTCAAATTGAAAGCACCTATGAGTTGGTAATTATGTGGGAAATAAACCCTTAAAAGGGTACCCTCTGATTTCCACTCTATCTAGGTCAATTGTCGAGTCAAACTTGATATTAAAAAGTCAACAGGAAGCTTAATTTTAAATTAATGCATAATTAGCAATGTAAATGCTATCCAACCTGTTTTGTCATTAATATAACTTGGTAATTAATATAAGAACATGTCTAAACATGTTCAACTCGACAATTTTCAGTTTAGGCTCGATTCGGGACCGAAAGTCGCATAGTTTGACTTATGCTTTGACTTTCAGTTCTAACCCATTTAAGCATAGTTTAGAAATGCCTTAGAGCCTTAATTGGACCAGATTTCATATTAGTGTAACCCCCTGAGGTCACACAACTTGGTTCATTAGTTATCCGATTCATATGCATGTTTTCGATTAATGCTTAAATGTTGACTATTATGCCCTTTTGACTATAAAACGTGATTTTTGAAAAAGTAAAAGAGTAGAAGCCTTAGTTACTAAATTATAAACTTGCACCTAAAATTTGACATCAGTTTGAGGTCTAGATTAGGAGTTATGCTCATTAGCGCAAATTGAAAGCTTTATGTTAATTAAACAGCGTAATTAGCGTATAGCCTATTTAAACACACTTCTTGATATCAAACTTTTTACCCACTGATGTAATATAATATTTTGGGAGTTTTGAAGATTTTTATTTAATTTTTGGCGGAGCATAACATAGGTCTCTAGGTTTAATTCGGTTAATGCCGGTTTTGCCCTTTTAAGCCATAAAATGAGTTTTACCAATCCTTTTGACCCCAAACCTTTTTCTACTAATCTAATATAATAAATAGAGTATTTTGAGCCTTCTGAAATTATAAAAATATCAGCTTTCCTTTGAAAACCCAGAAATGGCTCCAAATCGTCTTTTTAGGCATTTTTGATGCATAGTATGCATTAAGATTATGTTAAACACATAAGGTTTAATACCTACTGATATTTTAAGTAAATTATCATACTTTTACAGTAAGCTAAAGTCTTACACCCAGGTTTCCAGTTTTGACCTTTTAAGCCTATGTGAAGTTACCAAAATACCCTTAAGAGGCATAGTTTGGTTATAAGGGATAGATTTCAGATATATATGATACCCTACTGATATAACCTATTAAATTAAGTATTTTTACTGATTACATCAGACCCAAAACTCGGGTTTATATTTAAACTCTTTTATCACCTTTTTAATGACCAAAATACCCCTACGGGGCGTAATGTGAGTCTAAATCCGTTTTGGGCATAATAGAAGATATCTTACTGATGGCACAACATATTTAAAGCACTTTAACTTAGGAAACTTGCATATGACTTATTTGGTTACTCGTTACGCACTTTTCGCGTTCGGATCGGCTTATGTAACTAGTTTACATATATTAGCCGAAACGGGTCAAACCATATCTTTTTCATCTCAAAATCCAGAATGTGTTTAGTTTACCCTTGTTATACAAGTATACAAGCTTGTCGGGTCTAAACCACATTCTAATCCGGTTTTCGCTTAATCATGCGTTTTGAACTGTATCCTCCCTTAAAACTAACCGGTCTAAGCTTAGGCTTGATTAAAGACCTGTTAGCATTCTAATTGGTTATTTATACCATCATTCCAGACTAGAGCTTTCCGGTAAATGGTACCTAAGCTTACTTAAGTGAATACGTCTGAGTTATTAAATTCTTACTATTTAAGACAGGAGCTAGCTCAGGTAAATACTTTTAACTTATTTTCCCTTATACGGGCTTGGGGTACGGTATATAAAATACCGCTTGGTCGGGCATTCGACCTTAATCGATTAGTGGTTAAGTACTATCGAGATGACCCGTTTAAAAACTTGTTTTGTTTGTTTAGTTGCCTTTGGGGGTTTAATGACCATGTCTCGGATATCCTTGGCATCATTTAAAGAATGGCCACGATCTTAGCACACGTGTGTAGGCGTACACCCGTAGTGCATCCAAATCAATAAAGTATAAACGTCGGTACGAGAGGAGTCTCGCGGCGGACTTATACTAAGTGGTATGTCTATTAATCTTTAACCCGGTACGACCCGGAAAACTGAACGCAGAACAAACATGTAATTCTTTACAATGATTATAGGCAAATAATTATCCCAAGTTATAAAAAGTTTTGTGCCATGTGCATTCAAATCAATTTTCTTAAAACATTTTCAAAATGAGTCAGTTAATTGTATTTTGATATAACAAGGATAAGGTTTTAATCTCATCCTCGAGAGAAAGGGACCTACAAGTGGTATCAGAGCGTAGGCTCTTCTCCTTGTTAAAACCGAGAGTTTTCGGACTGTTTTTCGGGTTTAAAAGGTTTATTTTTTCTGAAAAACTTGCTAAAATCGGATTTCGGGTTGTTGTCGGTTTGCAGAAATATTCATATTTCTGGGTTTGTTCTTCTTACCTTCAACCGATATTCATAGTGTTCTTGGTATTTTACACTTTTGATCTTAAAATTTGAATATTGGAACTTGTTTGTGCTTTGGAAGTTGTAAACTGATTAAAATATTGGGATCATTACCCGGTTGGTGAAAGACCTGCATGTTCAGACCTGCAAGATATGGTCTGAACATACTTTCTGCCGAAAGTTCTCACCAACCCATCAACTTTCTCACCAACCCGTCACTCTTTGTCAACTGTGTCAGACAAGATCGAAAGATATCCTTCGAAGTCGAAAGTTCATCTTACGATCAAGAAAGGCTCGATAGATAATCATCTTTCGACCGATCATTCGAAGTCATAGATCTATCTTTCGATCAAGGGAATCTATTCGAAAGATAGTTATTCGAAAGATAAGGATATATACTCGAAAGATAGGGATCTGTCAAACTGTGAATCTTTCGAGTTAGTGAATCTTTCGAAACCATTGTTCGAGACTCAACAGTGATCCTTCGAACACTGTTGATCCTTCGAACAAGTGTCTGTCTTTCGAACCTGTGTGCATCTTTCGATCCTAATCTGTTTAAGCTTAACAGTTTGTGTTTTTCAGGACTTTCGATCAAGGATCTTTCGACTGTTTGGTTATCATTCGAAATCTTAATATAGTTTGTGAAAATTAATTTTAGTTTAAATCAATTTTCACCTAATATATTAATTTTTATAAAATGGGAACAAACGATCCGTGGGATCCAACCGCGTGGACTCTAACATCTTCGCGATCATCAGTTACACAACCTGAGCCAGAATTCGACAAATCTGCATGGATGCGAGCTATTGCCCCAACTCAAGCTGCAATGATCACTGCAAATCAATGGGCATTAGTCACAAATCAACACAACAGCATTCAATCTATGATGCAGAGCGACAGTGAAACTGGTACAAGCACAAAACCGCCAAAGCTAAATCACATCAATGATTGGGGATGGTGGAAAGATAGGCTGAGAACTTATGTTCAGGGGCAAGGTCAAGATCTATGGATGTGCTTCTTCACCGCATTTGAAAACGAGTTGGAAGTTGCAGGATCAAATCCAGAAACTTACAGCACTTTGACTGATGCAGATAAGAAGAAGATTGAATTAGAAAAGAAAGCATTCATGATTCTCACACAAGCTCTTCACAAAGACATTTACCACCAGTTTGTTTACTGCACGACAACTAAAAGCTTGTGGGATATGCTCACGTTAAGATGTGAAGGAAATGCTCAATCTAGAAAGATCAAGCAAGATTTGCTGAAGAAAGAGTTTGAAGGATTTATGTGTATCGAGAATGAGACTTTGGCAGATTTATCTACAAGGTTTCATCATTTGTTGAGCGAGATGTTTGCTTTTAAAGTCAATGCCACTCCACAAGAAATGACGAAGAGATTTGCTGACAGCTTACCAGCAAAGTGGAGCAGTTATCTTGAAATCCTTAAAGAAAATGGTGTTTTAGACACAATCACCGTTTATGATTTAATTCAAAAACTGGAGAACAAGGATGTGGAAGAAAAACTGAAGGCAAAAAGAACACTCACTCCTCAAAGTCCAGAGATGTACTTTGGGATTGCTGGAGGTATTGGTGGAGAAAGACCAGCTTCTCAACACGCGAAGCTTCAAACAGCTTTCGTCTCAAACACCGGACCTTCCACAACAGATCAGTTTGATCCTTCAGCATACTTGATGTATTCAAGACCAGATGTGAAACCGACAGCTCCTCAGCAGCAACAACCGCAACAGCAAGGATTTTATGGAAGCTCTTCAAACTTTCAAGCCACTTCCAATCCAAATACAGTCAGATTAGACACTTCCAACTTTTCCAAAGTTAGTGTCGAAATAGCCAAGGAGCATATGGAGATGTTGAATACCTTGGTTAGTGCTTATAGTGGATTGATCGCAGGTCAGATTGGGAACATCAATCTAACCAATGAAGATTATCAGCAAGTGGATAGAGATGAGTTTGAAATGATGGATATTAAATGGGCTCTTGCTAGTGCCATTCGAAGAGCGAAAGAGTTTATGGAAAGAACGGGGAGAACCAACTTGGAAAGCAACAACAACACCAAGTATGGTTTTGATAAGAATGCTGTCACCTGCTTCAACTGTGGTGAAAAGGGTCACTTCAAGCGGGAATGTCAGAAGCCGCCTAAGCAAGGGAATCAGAATCCCTTCAGGAATCAAGGGCAGCAACAACAGCAATCGAACAACAGTTCTGACAGATCAATAGTTCCCATTGGAGGAAATGCTTCTGGATCCTCAAACACTAATTCCCACAGAGGATTAGTTGTTCAAGCTGATGAAACTTGCAATTGGAATGTTCAGCTTGGAGAAGGAGGAAATGGTGGAACAGCATTTTATGCTAAAGTGATTGAGAAGGTCGTAGAACCTGTGTCTGCTGGTGAATCTTCAGAAGATGAAGATAGTTCGGGTTATAGTGGGAGCACAGATGGGGAATCACTTGATGCTGATGATTTATCAAGTGATGCTTTAGATTTGAAGGTTGATGAACTATTGGCTGAAGCTGAAGTATTATGCAAGAAGAGATCTATTCTATGCCAGAAATCTGCTGGAACTTCCGAGAAGCTTGCTAAGTTCTTCTCTGAAGATGGATCTTTTTCTTTCCATTCAGCCTTTACGGCTAATGTCGACAGTTCATCAGGCCAGGTAAGTGTCGATGAACCCACTGTAGTTAACTGTGAAAATTGTGATAGTTTAAAGGTTAAATATGCTGAACAGGAAAGTAAATTTGAAGTCACACACAAACACAATCAAGAATTGATTGTAGATCTTTCCAAAGCAACTGAAGCTAACTTGTTTTTAACCAGAAATGAAAAGGAGTTTAAGGCAACAATTGCGTCTCTAAAACATGATGTTTCTGAATTACAAAGGGCTGTTTTGAGAAAACAACATGTTAACAATGATTTAATTGACACAATTGAAAAGCAAATGGTTGAGTTAGCAACAGCTAGATGTGAATGTGAGACAATCAAGCAGAAATTGGAAAGCTATTCCAATTCCCGCTATGTTTTGGATCACATTATTGACGTTCAGAAGAAAAAGGGGGATAGGAAGTGTAATGGATTTAAATCATGTCCTCCCCCAATGAATCACAATTACTCCAAATCGCCGGATGACGAGGATATGCCCCGTTTTGAACCTACTGTGCCACTCAATCTAGATGATTTTGCAGCAGGCCTAGGGTTCACAACTGGTACATCATCCTCGGATCAATCAGAATCGGAGAATGTGTCGGATGCATCATGTGTTAAGGAACAGAGTCCTCCCACTGTTGAGGATACTGATTCTTCGGATGATGAATCTGACTCATCGGATGATGAATCTATAAAAATTGTGAATCAACAGTCTAACTCGGTTACAACAGAAATTCCAATCGAGAATCACATCTTGTGTGATCCACCAGTGGAACCGAGTAAGACTGAAATGTCAAAAGGAATGGAGTCCCTTGTTTCTAGTTGTGAAGGGAATAACTTGTTGTATACGCTCAAAGGAGATGACAAAATCTACTCTAACAAAGATTTCCCAATTAAAAATGTAAATCAAGATTTAATTGAGCAAATTTTTGAAGGATGTATTGAAAAGTTTTTGGGAAACAAAAGTGGCAAAGTCACCGTCACTCAATGTGATCCAATTCCGTGTGAACAAGTTAGGAAACAATACGGAAACCAAAAACAATCAACTGAGCGAAAACAACAAGTTAATTCCGAAAAAGGGAAGGTACAGGGGAAGAAAGCTCAGAACAAGAATGTTCAAGCACCTAAAGTTCAGCAGCAAAAGGTGCAAAACAAAAGAGCCCCCGTTAAGAAAAGAGAACAGAAGGTGAACTTTGTTGGATCAAAGGGTACAGATAAACTGGAAACATTTCAGGATAAATCTAACATTGATTTTGTAAAACAAGTTAGAATTCTAAAACGAAATGATCAGAATAATTACACCCAACACACCAACGGATGTGATTTAGGTCCAAGCACGTCTAGATCACAAAGTTCATGGTCTGGTTCTTCGTCTGGTAATCAACAGGTTTCTCCGAGGTTTGTAGAGCGGAGAATGTGCTTTGAGTGTGGCACAATTGGGCATATTGTAAGATACTGCCCATACCTGCAAAAGTTAAAGCCAAAAACAAGTGCTCTCCAAGAAGTCAATTACCAAAAACGTTCACTTTCCCCGAAACAAGACCCACGTGTCTTGAAAGAAAGGGAAAAGAAGTTAAAACAGAAGAATCAAAAGGTAATTGAAAAGGCCTTAAAATCTGAGGTCAACGAAGAAAAACCTGTTCAAGCAAAACCTAAAACTGTAAAACCAATAAATGCTAAAACAATTAATGCAAATACTGGTAAAGAACAGACAGCTTGGAAACAAAAACAGGTAATTCAGTCAGGGGGAGCACCACAGGTTCTTTTTCCTAATCATCGAGTGATTGAAATCACTTACCTTGATGATCAAGGACGACCCAAGTCCACAAAGGCTTGGGTCCCTCTCTCCAACTAATTTTTGAGTAAGCGTGTAGGATATTCCAGGAGGAACTTTCGATAGTCGTAAGATTGTTGATAGTGGAGCATCCTTGCACAAGTTAGGCGACAGAAGAAATTGTTGCCTTTGATGGAGAGAAAAAGGAAAGGGAAACAGAAATGTCTGTTGAAAAAGATTGACAAGCTTCGACAAAAATGAAAATCATTTCAAAATGAGAATGTTCAAGGCTTTGATCGGGTCCCCGGGATAGATTCAAATCAAAATGTACGCACCTGCAGCGCGTCTGAAGTTCAAACTCAACAAAATGAACGTGCAGTGTACATTTCTTCGAGGTGTGATTGAAGAAAATGTGTTTGTTGATCAAACCAATCGGGTGTGCGGACGCCTTGGCATGGGTTGAACAACCGCACACTACTTCTGAAAGAGAAAGACAAAGACCTTCGCTGGTGCAATGTGGAAGACCAGCCGGACCCAAAGGTTTATGATCTTGTTGCTGTTCAGAGACTTCTCAGTAGCTACAAAGAATCGACTTTGAAATCCACACCGGGTGGATATCCAGTTTGGGAGAGCACTCAGATTCCTTGCAATGCACGAATCAGTTGCAGGATACGGTTTTAAAACTCTAATCTCTCCTCTACTTGTCGTTATTTAAGCTACTTTATAAATTGTTAACCTCTCGCAGCACTCTTTGGCCAGACAATGTTTGTCATGGTCCGCACCGCAAACCGACATGCCAACTGTTTTGTTTCCAAAATTCGCTAAATCATTTCTGATTAAAACTTAATTTTGGTCAACGGCATTGAGGTAAAACATGAGTTAACCAACATCGGAAAATCATTTTTGTAAATACCTTTGTGTTTTTAAATTTGTCTAGTTTATTGATTTTAGGGGGAGTAAATCCAAAATTTGAAAATCCAAAAACATTAAAAAAAATTTTCAAAAACACAAAAACAATAGAAAAACAAAAATGAGTTTCCTGGCGAGAAAAAGAGAAAATGATAGTACATCAGTGGTCTATTCAAACCTCTTTAAACCTTAAATGCAAAAGCGATAAGCAGCTCTATATAAGATGTATCGGTAGGCTCACAATCATTTTAAAGTGTGCAGGGTGATATAAACTTAAATCGACTGAAGACTGGGTGGGAACCATTCATTGGCATATGGTCTTAGTACCGAAATTTCGTTTGAGAGATTGCCGAGGTTCTGAGATATTCGGTCTTTATGCTGCTTATCATCTGGGTATCATGGTTGTATCTTTTACCGAAAAATAACGGGGACGCAAGTCTAGATCTTCCATGATACTATACATACGTGTACATATTGCATACGACCTCAATAAGTGATAAACAATCACATGTCCAAACAAAATAAGTGATAAAATATCACATTTATCCGGGAGTCAAGTTCGTCTCTCTGCTGTACGAAAGTACTGACCTGTTCACGGACTTGCTCCTGTGCCCTCATGCATCTGAAACTCAAGTTCCTCATAAATAAGTGATTCTATCACATAGGGCTTGTTTTCAATCAAAATAAGTGAGAATCTCACATCATATACGGTCAAACAGATGATAATCGGTATACTCACCGGTAAGATGAACCCTCGTGCATACCTTGATACGGGAATGTGTCGTGATGTGGATGAACACCGGTCGGTAAGTATAAATCATACCTTAACGTATCCCCTCGCCATGATTACAAATGATAAGTTGAGTTTATGTGGACAACAATACCGATAATTGTTATAGGATGCTTATCTTAATGTTAACTAAAAGAACAACGAGAGCGTTTTGGCATGACCGTACACTGATATGATTCTCTTACCCTCGAAACTCGCAAAAAGAATGTCTGTAGATATTTATTTTCTGTTATCAGTTTATGATCTTGTACATATTTATTTATTGTTTTTCGTCTTTACGTTTGAAAAATGAAAAATTCCAAAAAGATTTTAGGTGTGTTTTAATATAAACTTTATAAAATCCAAAAAGATTTTTCTTCTAATTTATTTTTGACTGACTGGTGTTG
Source organism: Helianthus tuberosus (assembly GCA_030545235.1). NCBI lineage: Eukaryota > Viridiplantae > Streptophyta > Magnoliopsida > Asterales > Asteraceae > Helianthus > Helianthus tuberosus. The sequence goes on along the minus strand of JARYGA010056430.1, from coordinate 138,404 downwards.
GAACTCGAGTCTATCCTACCCAAAATCCTGATCGTAAGGCTGAAAACAATTGCATCTTCATAAACTGTCGAAGTTAACAAGTGTTGAAAGTTAAAGGATTAAAATTGAATATTTTTCTAAACTTTCAAAATGTTGTCGGTTGGTGTTTGTTTGAGATTTTATCTCATATGTGTCACTTGTTTACATGTTAACTATATTCCAAGCGGTTGTTCTCATTATGCGTTTAGCTTTCTTGCATGTGCAGATGCTAAAGGCGAGGAGAACATGGTCGATGACAAGCTTGGAATGAAGACACGAAGTGGAGGCACTCAAGTGATGACAATGATCGAGTTGCCGCTGACCCTTCATCAACACCACAAGGATCCGAAGAATTGGCAAGCCAAAAGATTCACGAGCATGACTCAATGGAGAGTTCAATCTAAGGGGGAGTTTATTGACACACTTCCTAAATGAAAAAGGGGAGTTTGTTGATACACTTTCTACTTACGACGCGTGAAGACTTTGAAGATCCTCCGACGTGGAAGACATCGAAGTTGAATCTCTCCAATAGCGTTGAACCTCACGAGTAGCGTCCAAGGGGGAGTTTGTTGATGCATATTTTGTGGACACGACTCGGCTCGGTTCAACTCGGCTCAGTTCAACTTGGTTTCGACTTGAAGACACGAAGATCAAGACGAAGACTTGTGTCTGTACTTTGTCTGTAATGTGTCATGATACAAAACGATGTCTTGTGTTTAGATTTGTTTGTATGTGCGTTCGATGTAAGTTTGACCAGTCAACCATCCTCCGGTTTGACTTGGTCAAACAGATAGCACATTGGTTGAAAGATGGCTGTGTCGAAGGATAGTCATCGAAGGATTACTTATATCCTTCGATGATGATGATCTCGAAAGATAACCACGAAGGATAGACCACGAAGGATATCATCCTTCGTGGTCGACAGATGATCTTTCGATGGGTGTCTGGTCGACAGATGATCTGTCGATCAATCTGGTTGATCCTTCGACCAGGCCTGCTGTGTCGGGTATAAATACCCAAGTGTTGTGTTCATTTCAGTAGACCCGATAGTTCAGGCAAGAGAAACAGAGAGAGCATTCTGTTGAGAGCACACACACACTGTGAGAGTTTACAGAATACATCTGTGAACATTGGACTTGTAACCGGACCTTTCATACGCATTAATACAAGTGGTGTTAATCGTTGAATGTTGTGTGTCGTGTTTGTGCCTGTTCTCGTATAGATTCTCGGTTGCATGCTAGCTTGGATTCCGCACTCGCTAGCGTGTTTGATATAACAAGGATAAGGTTTTAATCTCATCCTCGAGAGAAAGGGACCTACATATTTACCAGTGTAAACTGACGTATTTTCCAAAAAGGTTAAGTGACAGGTACTGTACGAAATTGGCTAGGGAGCTCAGGGCGTTAATAAGGAATCTCGCAAGTTCTAGATGCCTAAAGTCTGTTGAACAAATGTTATGTTTTATGATCCGCCTGTGGATCCTTTACTTTCCGTTGTAATACTTGATATTACTTTATATTCGGATTGTAATATATATATATTTTGCTTCCGCTGTGCATTTATATATTGTGTTGTTTGACTATGATGATCTCAACTACGTCACGATACTCCCCACCGGGCCCACCGGTGACACGTGGAAAGTCGGGGTGTGACAAGGATATACATCCCAAATATTACAAGAAAATTGTTCAATACATTTTCAACCTACGCCAAATCTTCACCCTCATCCGTAAATATTTCCTTTAGTTGTGCTACGTGATCATCAGATTGCAGCGCAAAATTTATCAGATCCATAACCGGGAGTTGCAAGTTGTTAAATTCTACCTTTAAAGCAGCAAGCGCAGCACCAGTATTCACGCCATAAGTCGCAGATTTGCTGATATCCCAATCAACCTTCAAAGCGCTATTTACATGATGAGAACATTCAGCATATCCTTGGGCGTACCCGTCCCTTCGCGCAACAACAACTAAACGCGCAACGGTTTTATCCAACTCCTCAGAATTCAGCACTGATCCAGTAACCTATGAAAATAGGTAAAGGTATATAACAAGAAGGCGCATAAATAACAAAAAAAAAGAGAAGGGCAAGCAACTTACGCAAGCAATTCCACGATCTTTTAGCCACGCCATATCACTCTTTAAAGGTTCAAGCTCGATCTCCTCCGTGGCTCGCGCCGTTTCAGAATTTTCCAATTTTTCTTCAGTTTCGGTCAAACGGCGAGAAGTTTCAGCCTTTTCAGAGTGCACAAGCTCCAGGTCCTTTTTAAGTTGTTCCTGGCCAGAAAGCAAAGCAGTCAGTTCTTCTAACTCTTTATCTCTAAGAGAAAGAGTAGCGCAAGCTTGTACCTCTCGTTGCTCACTGCGCTCCCTATGAGAACGCGCTTCTTCTAGCGCAACTTTTGCATCAGCTTTCTCCTTTTTTCAACCTTTCTATCTCCGTATCCTGTCTCTTCAGTTTTTCAACCTCAGCCTTGAGATTATTGATGACATTGCGAAGATTTACCTTCTCAGAATTATCTTTTTCGCAAATTCTCTTCCAGTTTTTGCGTTCTTCGGAAGGAGGGCAGCATCAGCTTCCGCCTTCCTCTTCCAGCCGGCAACAGACCACTCCTCGGTTTTACGATCAGCCTCAAACTTGGCTTGATCAGCTTCCAATTTAGCTTTTAGCTGAGCTAAGCACCTTTCATCACTAGCAAACTTCTTCTAGGAAACCCTAAAAGCTTCCCAATCCTTATGCATACTGTACCACTCACGCACTATGCGATGAGTGGTAGAAGCATGAGAAGCAGTTTCCTCAAGGTAAACTTGATAAGTTTGTTCATAAGACCGGCTTTCTTGAAACTTGATCTCCCCAGGCGGAAATATTCCCTGCAGCCAATCTCGGCACACATGCCAATCCGAGAAAGTGTCACCTTTCTTCAAATTCCAAACAGGGGCGTGAAGCTCAGAAGCATCTTTCTCCGAGTAAGTCGTGTAATAGTAATCCCCCATGGTTTCCTCTGGGCGGATTGGAGAATTGTTGTAACACCCGTTCTTATAAATTACGGTTTAACGTATAAATTAAGAAAAACCAATCATGTAATTAAGATTACAAAGGCATTGGAAATTACGGGTTTATTAAAACCTTTTACAATTTAAAAGTAAACAACATAACATGAGTACATTCGTCGTTTAACATAATAACGATACACAGTGCGGAAGCTTATTTCGTGATCGTGTTCGGTTCTTGCTCGTCGCTTGATCTTCATCCGTGAGTCCACCATAGTCACCTAAGGTCAAAACCACTAAAAATATTAGTTTCGGCATTGACATAACATGTATAAACAAATCCCATCTTCAAGGTTTGGAAAATAAAATAAAATTTCAGATATGGTCCTGTCGCGTGTAGCGACAGGATTCATTTAATCCTTCGCGTGGCGCGGGCTATTCCGCGAGTCGCGCCAGATTTGAATGAATACTCCGCGTTGCGCGGGGGAAAGATTTTTCTAGCAGCTTATGTTTTTGAGCTGCATTTTTCCGCCAGCTCCGGAAACTCAAGTTTTTAACTTCCTTTGACTATAACTTTTGACTCGTAAGTCCGTTTTCGGTGATTCTTTTTCCTACGCGTCCGTAATTTAATTCTCCATCTTATGGAGTTAGAATATGACATCTAAATTCACAAAATTTTAGACTTCAAGCTCTCGGCTTGAAGTTCAATTACGACACTTTTTGACCCGATCGCGGTTTCATCTAACAAACTTGTTTGCGGCCTTTGTTTCTTTTGTAAACATATTATTATGATTATTTCCTATTGTACAAGGTTCAAATCACGAGTCATTACACATTTTTAACCCGTTTCGCTATCACTTCTATTTTGACCCGTTAAGGGTATTTATGCACTAAGGTCCCATAACATCCCTTTTTATACCTATCCTAAGGATTTAATCTATCAAAAGACTTATTTCCAACAACCTTCAAAGGTCGTTTGCCCGATTTACCCAACAAGGGCATTTTAGTCAACCTTAGCCCGTCATTTAAGACGAAGGGCATTTGCTACTAATTTGACCCAAAAATGTATGTTTAACCACAATCTTATTTATACGTACCTAGCTCGAGTCAACCTAGTGACCCGTTTCGACACCTTGCTTTTATTACCGGTATTCTTATGGCGACGCAATTACTCAAATTACTATTCGCCCCTGTAAACACATGACTTGACAATCACATTAGTTGATTTTTGTCAAATGGCGTTATTCCCACCATTTGACCCGTTCGGCCTATATAATCCAACATTTTCATACGTAACAAAACATGGTTTTTAATTACCAATCACACATCCGACCCATTTCGGATTTTCTCACTAGACCCCTTTCTTTCTAAAGTCAATTTCTATTATTTTTAACCCATTCGGCTTACGCTATGGGTGTCCTTTGAAACTTATTTTACTTTAGTCGATACTTGACTAAATTTCCATTTTTACCCATTTTCCATTACTAGTTACGCTATAAGGTAACTTTAAGAAAAACTTACTAATTCTTAACCAATTCGCGACTAATTTACCATTTTGCCTCTTTCACCATTAATCATGGTTTAAAACATTTTTATTGGTTCCGACTCATTTCGTTTCGTGTCGGAACCCATGACTCGGACCTAATCCTTTATTGCATTCATCGCTTATAAAATAAACACATATACTACAAGTGGGTGTAAGTTCTACTTACCTCGCATCCGAAGTACGCTTTTCCTTCTTATTAGCTTCGTTTGACCCGCTTCCTTTCCAAGCCTCCACCTAGCTTGTCAAGCGTCAAACTATCATCATAATTCGTAAGACAGTTAGTTTAGTCATTATCACATACGACTATTCCATCTTACGAACTCTATGTCGGAACTACTATTCGACTTCAATGTTGGTTTATTTGACTTTCGATAGTCAACTAACTTCAATCATATTATACACACAATAAGTTCAATCAACATCACGTTTAGAACCCATATTATTCCGTATTACACGTAGTTAGTCGAGTTAGCCAATTACGCGTTTCTTTCATAATTTCTTTATGTCAACATTCATTCGGGCATTTTAACAAACACCTAATGTGCATAATATTACTTATTTACTAACTAGTTCATAACTAGTTATCTTTACCAAGATTTGCATCAACACATTCAAACCTCTAAGTCTAGTGTTCATGAACTACATCAAGAACTTATATCATAACCTCAATATTCATCAATCTTACATTCTAATATGAGTATTCATCATATTAACATAAAACCCACTTAACTTATCAATGGATCATCATGAATCTCATAGATTATCCAACAATCTAACATGTTATTGACTAGGGTTTACTCCTAGACATCATATTACTTCAAGATTCACTCATGCATGACACAATCAAGCTCAATTTCAGTTTCAGTTTCTTACAAATAACCTAGAATTTAAGATGGATCAAAACATCACAATTTTACATACCTTGTGATCCTCTCAACTAGGTGTTCACGAATTTGTGCTTGAAATTCGATTTGGAGCTGATTTGAACCCTTAATTTGATCAAGTTTGGCATGCACTAGGGCTTGGTGGGGAGCTTGTGTCGCCCCTGTGTTCTTGTTCGACCAGACACCCCTAAGGTGGGTGTTTTTTTTGTTTTTAATTCTTGTTTTTAATAAAACAAGTTTCAAGTTTAACAAGTTTGGCCCCTCCATTTTCCGTAGTTCATAATTTAAGTGTTTTAACCTACTCATAAGTCACTTTCTAACTAGGTTTGAATTATCCCTAGTTAGCTTAGTAGGTTCGGGAAGCCGTAACCCGTTTACTTTAAGTCCCGTCAAATCGGGCCTTTTATCATTCTATTTTCTTGAAAGCTCTTATTTACTTTAAATAGATATTAGGATTATTCAATTAATTCCTAATACTTGCCGGTTTACTTTTACCACTAACGGTACTTTCCCCGTCTTTAGTATTAACGGGGTATAATTACCAAACCCGTTTTCGGGGTGTTACAAGTCTACCCCCCTTAAAGAGGTTTCGTCCTCGAAACCTTTTCTTACATAATTCATTGAGTTTAAACTCATTGTATTTGAGCCGAGAAATCTTTTTAAACATTACTTATACTTTTATCCAATTGTTAGTATTACCAGAAAAGTATAGTAACTTCTTTTTGGTTGTTATTTGTCTACGTATCTCATACGACATAGTGCAACTCGGAATAACGCAATCTCGTTATTTCCACTAGTTTAGTTACTTAGCGATATTCATCACTTTCATATACTATCGAATTCTTTATGGATCCGTTACTTTGACCCGTTTAGAGGTCTTTATTTAATTGTCCATTTATACATATATAGCTTTAAGGCATCCTTTGTTATGTTTGGAATCATTTATTTTTGCTTTTGAACTTTAGTTGGCCTTGACCGTAGTCTAAAGCTTCGTTCATTTACTCTTGGACTAATCTTCCGACTTTATGACTCTTTACGTTATTTACGCGTCGGTTTGTTCTACGCTCACCATTCCTACGGTTCTTAATTATACTTCCTTACGACCCCGTTACCCGGGTTCTTTATTATTTCGCGCTTCCATCATTCGGTTGCGCTTACTTGCACTACCAAGTTTTTTTTATACTTTATTTATCTCGTTTGACTTGTTCGCGTGAAATTTCATCACTTGTGAACAACAAACTCCATTCTTTACTCGACCCGTTCAACTTTAAAATAGTTGAGCGTAGTTACTAACATTTCTGTTTGCAAATTCTCATCGTCTTTTAGTCATGACTCATATTCCGAGTCTTTTGACTTTCTATTTCGCGTTCCCGTCTCTCGGTTTACGCATTCTTTCCAAATCCTACCCATTCATCGGGTATCTTTACCGTAATCATTTTCAAGTAACCATTCTTATATGGTTTTAGACGTTATTTTAATTTATTTGGTCGTCTTAGCGAGATCCACCGCTTTTATTCTAATAAATCCTTTATTCTTTATTCAATTCATTTGACTTGTCCATGTGAATTTCATCACTTGTGACAGTCAAAGTTTATCCCTATGCCTTAGCATTCCTATTGATCGGTCTGTATTTTCCTTTTTACCTGATTCTTGTCCCTTCTCTCGGGCTCGTTATCCTAATGTAATACGCTTCCGTCACCCGGCTGTGCGTTTACATTATTATCAAATATTCTGCTCATTTGATTCATTTGGGTACTTTCAATTTAGTCCCATTCACCCCGCCCTTACTACATCGAATGTAAACGCGTCCGCCATAAGAAGTTCGTAGTGTCATATGCCACTACTTACTTGGCCAGAGTAAGCGATTAACACATGACACACATGACCTTTTCATAGTTTTCACATCACGCCCTATGTAAGTAACGCCTCTATTTGTTTCTCTTGGAATCAATATCCCGAATACATTTCTTATTCGGGTTTTTCCAAGTTTTTAATCTACAAATGCAACTTTCAATTTCTACTTATTTGTTGCATATTACTACTTGTGTGATTATTTAAAATGTGCACCAGGTAATGTTTGCCCTGACAGGCGTTCCTTGCCATTAACCTTGTTCGCGGTCGTTACGCGATTCAGTCCTCGGTGAGCATGCTCCTCTCGTCATACTTCGGACCATTCCATCATCATATCCACAATTCGTTTGACTCTCGTCGTCTTCAAACGCGAGTGTCCTTCAATTAAAACCTTCACAAAAGTTAGTAATGTCAACTTCAATAATCGCCCGTATCATAATACAAGGCTTTTTCTACCATACGCATCAACGTGCGTATTTTCGTCAACTATATCAATCATTTTAATTGAGGTAACGTGTATCACACGATAGCCCTATGTGTTGTTTACAACACTATAGCGTGCTAAACTATTAACATGCATGTACTTACCGGATTTGCGATCAAGCCTCGAACCGAACACCAATCTTTATTAAGAGCATAAGGTTTAAGTCCAAGCATAGTTTTCCCACCATACTTGAATCTCTTAAACCAAGGCTCTGATACCAACTTGTAACACCCGTTCTTATAAATTACGGTTTAACGTATAAATTAAGAAAAACCAATCATGTAATTAAGATTACAAAGGCATTGGAAATTACGGGTTTATTAAAACCTTTTACAATTTAAAAGTAAACAACATAACATGAGTACATTCGTCGTTTAACATAATAACGATACACAGTGCGGAAGCTTATTTCGTGATCGTGTTCGGTTCTTGCTCGTCGCTTGATCTTCATCCGTGAGTCCACCATAGTCACCTAAGGTCAAAACCACTAAAAATATTAGTTTCGGCATTGACATAACACGTATAAACAAATCCCATCTTCAAGGTTTGGAAAATAAAATAAAATTTCAGATATGGTCCTGTCGCGTGTAGCGACATGATTCATTTAATCCTTCGCGTGGTGCGGGCTATTCCGCGAGTCGCGCCAGATTTGAATGAATACTCCGCGTGGCGCGGGGGAAAGATTTTTCCAGCAGCTTATGTTTTTGAGCTGCATTTTTCTGCCAGCTCCGGAAACTCAAGTTTTTAACTTCCTTTGACTATAACTTTTGACTCGTAAGTCCGTTTTCGGCGATTCTTTTTCCTACGCGTCCGTAATTTAATTCTCCATCTTATGGAGTTAGAATATGACATCTAAATTCACAAAATTTTAGACTTCAAGCTCTCGGCTTGAAGTTCAATTACGACACTTTTTGACCCGATCGCGGTTTCATCTAACAAACTTGTTTGCGGCCTTTGTTTCTTTTGTAAACATATTATTATGATTATTTCCTATTGTACAAGGTTTAAATCACGAGTCATTACACATTTTTAACCCGTTTCGCTATCACTTCTATTTTGACCCGTTAAGGGTATTTATGCACTAAGGTCCCATAACATCCCTTTTTATACCTATCCTAAGGATTTAATCTATCAAAAGACTTATTTCCAACAACCTTCAAAGGTCGTTTGCCCGATTTACCCAACAAGGGCATTTTAGTCAACCTTAGCCCGTCATTTAAGACGAAGGGCATTTGCTACTAATTTGACCCAAAAATGTATGTTTAACCACAATCTTATTTATACGTACCTGGCTCGAGTCAACCTAGTGACCCGTTTCGACACCTTGCTTTTATTACCGGTATTCTTATGGCGACGCAATTACTCAAATTACTATTCGCCCCTGTAAACACATGACTTGACAATCACATTAGTTGATTTTTGTCAAATGGCGTTATTCCCACCATTTGACCCGTTTGGCCTATATAATCCAACATTTTCATACGTAACAAAACATGGTTTTTAATTACCAATCACACATCCGACCCATTTCGGATTTTCTCACTAGATCCCTTTCTTTCTAAAGTCAATTTCTATTATTTTTAACCCATTCGGCTTACGCTATGGGTGTCCTTTGAAACTTATTTTACTTTAGTCGATACTTGACTAAATTTCCATTTTTACCCATTTTCCATTACTAGTTACGCTATAAGGTAACTTTAAGAAAAACTTACTAATTCTTAACCAATTCGCGACTAATTTACCATTTTGCCTCTTTCACCATTAATCATGGTTTAAAACATTTTTATTGGTTCCGACTCATTTCGTTTCGTGTCGGAACCCATGACTCGGACCTAATCCTTTATTGCATTCATCGCTTATAAAATAAACACATATACTACAAGTGGGTGTAAGTTCTACTTACCTCGCATCCGAAGTACGCTTTTCCTTCTTATTAGCTTCGTTTGACCCGCTTCCTTTCCAAGCCTCCACCTAGCTTGTCAAGCGTCAAACTATCATCATAATTCGTAAGACGGTTAGTTTAGTCATTATCACATACGACTATTCCATCTTACGAACTCTATGTCGGAACTACTATTCGACTTCAATGTTGGTTTATTTGACTTTCGATAGTCAACTAACTTCAATCATATTATACACACAATAAGTTCAATCAACATCACGTTTAGAACCCATATTATTCCGTATTACACGTAGTTAGTCGAGTTAGCCAATTACGCGTTTCTTTCATAATTTCATTATGTCAACATTCATTCGGGCATTTTAACAAACACCTAATGTGCATAATATTACTTATTTACTAACTAGTTCATAACTAGTTATCTTTACCAAGATTTGCATCAACACATTCAAACCTCTAAGTCTAGTGTTCATGAACTACATCAAGAACTTATATCATAACCTCAATATTCATCAATCTTACATTCTAATATGAGTATTCATCATATTAACATAAAACCCACTTAACTTATCAATGGATCATCATGAATCTCATAGATTATTGATGTATTGAAAAATACATCTTTATTCGCGTCTTGGTTTGTTCGGTTTTAGTTAGATTTAGTGTCGTTTTAGAATAGAATGTACATACTTTTGATTAATTTGTGATTTCCAGGTCTTCGCAATAAAAGGAGCTGAAACGAGTTATAATCTGGATAGGCGGAAGTTTGGAACGAGAATCGAGAGTTTGGGAGTTGAAACGAAGCGAGAAATCCGTTCTGGAGAACCAAGGCGGCCCACATTAACTTATAATACATTCTATCGCGGGCCGCATTAACTTAAACAAGAAATCCGGATGGTTGAAGGCTCGCGGCCCGCATTCACTTATGTGCATTCCTAAAGCGGGCCGCGTGAAGGTTGTTTACGCGAATCAGATGAGACGTGCATGAGAATTTAGGGTTTCTTGGGTTATATATCATGATGGTCGATCACAGCCGAGAAGGACAATCAATTACGAATCTTGGAGTTCTTGGGCGATCAGAGGAGCTGATTCACGGCTGTTGGAGTGCTTGAGTGCTGCGGAATCATCATACGAAGTGCAGGAGCTCTTGGATTGGACGATACTCGGGTTATTTCGACTAGTTATCATTCGTTCATTGTTCTTGATATTTATATGATGAATTCAGATTTGAAACTGATTATAAACGTGTTTTTGAATATGATTAGCGGCTAAATTTATGTTACTACCTAGACATGGATGATTGATTGCGTATGTTTGATTATTAATTGGATTTTTGAATGCTTTAGATAATTTATAAATTGTAAACGGTTTGTTCTATCAGTTAGATGTGTTTGCGTGCTTGATATTATTTAATTCCTGATTATTGCTTCACATGAATCTTGGTGACGGTCTTTATCACATAATAGATGCATGTTAGGTTTTAGATTTTGGTGACTGTCTATATCACGTAATAAATCTTGAATCTTTAGGGTTAAATCGGCCGATAAACCTTAGAAGTAATTATTGGTAATTTTATAAAATCAAGTGTTCTACTAATCATCAATAGCTGTAAGGTGCGAGATTATTGCTAGGTCTAAGTAATTAAACCGCGAGGTGGGTCCTTCTTAGGGAGTTAACCTTTTAACTGTTGTCTAGCAAGTCTAACTGAGAAAACAAACCTATCCTAGGTTTAGGTCTCGTAAGGGAGTGAGCCTTGTAGGATACTTTTATAAACTCAATAGGTGTCCTGTAAAGGAGTCTAATAAACCGGTAAATTAACAACCTTTAGGGGATCTTAGCGTGCTCTTGAGAAGGATTAGGGGTCCTTAGATTTCCCGAGGGGTGAGAATTCCACGATCCCGGTTCCATAGCAGACAACTTTCAATAATAATCATAACTAAAAGCAATCAGGATTCCAGTCTAGGTAGTTCCTTCATCATCCTTGAGTTCGGTCTTCGTGTGAGTTCGTGTCCAGTTCGTATTAGTTCTTTAGTTAGTCGTTACTTGCATTCTTAGGATTTTTAGAACCCCCCCCCCCCTAATTAATAAACAAATGGTTAAGTCGTGTCAGTCTTAGTCTAGATAGAGTCGTTAGCATAGTCTAGTAGAGTCTTTTGAGTTCGATACTCGGACTTCCTTAGGCTATACTGCATCGATCGGTACACTTGCCGGTCGTGTGGTTTAGGGTTTAGAGAGTCTTAGTTTTATAAATTTAAAACTTAGAGAGTCTAGAATTAGGGTAATTTAGTTAATTTAGTTAACCCGTTTCGAGCACATCAATTATCCAACAATCTAACATGTTATTGACTAGGGTTTACTCCTAGACATCATATTACTTCAAGATTCACTCATGCATGACACAATCAAGCTCAATTTCAGTTTCTTACAAATAACCTAGAATTTAAGATGGATCAAAACATCACAATTTTACATACCTTGTGATCCTCTCAACTAGGTGTTCACGAATTTGTGCTTGAAATTCGATTTGGAGCTGATTCGAACCCTTAATTTGATCAAGTTTGGCATGCACTAGGGCTTGGTGGGGAGCTTGTGTCGCCCCTGTGTTCTTGTTCGACCAGACACCCCTAAGGTGGGTGTTTGGTTTGTTTTTAATTCTTGTTTTTAATAAAACAAGTTTCAAGTTTAACAAGTGTGGCCCCTCCATTTTCCTTAGTTCATAATTTAAGTGTTTTAACCTACTCATAAGTCACTTTCTAACTAGGTTTGAATTATCCCTAGTTAGCTTAGTAGGTTCGGGAAGCCGTAACCCGTTTACTTTAAGTCCCGTCAAATCAGGCCTTTTATCATTCTATTTTCTTGAAAGCTCTTATTTACTTTAAATAGATATTAGGATTATTCAATTAATTCCTAATACTTGCCGGTTTACTTTTACCACTAACCTTGGTTTAAAAAAGCGCGAAGCGCTCCGAAGCGTTTTGGTTCCAAAAGCTTTAAGCGAAGCTTCAAGCGCGAAGCGAGAGCTTCACGTATACGAAGCGCTCCATATTATATATAATGTTAATTTTATATATATGTATAAAAAATAGCTATCCATATTATATATATGTATTTTATAATGTTAATTTTGTATTTTTATGCATAAATTAAAAAGTTTAAGGACCAAATGTAAACTACTGAAGATAGAGGGGGTTAAATGTTTAAATAGACAAACTATCTTTACACTTTTTAAGTAAAAAGTTAGAAGTTTCAGGGACTGAATGTAAACTAATGAAAGATAGAGGGGTTAAATGTTTAAAAATCTTAACTTATAAAAACCCTAAAAAGCCTAAAACACATATACGCAGCCTCTTCTTCTGCCGCTCTCAGCCTCTTCTTCTTCTTCCCCCTTCTTCCTGGTTTCCGGCTGAAAGTAACTCCGTCGCCGGAATTTGTCGCCGGATTTCACATAGGAAGTCGATATAAGGTCGATATGTACCTTGTAAAGACTGTTGGGCTTAAAAAATGGCCCAAATAGTGATCTGATTGGCTGGAGCGTCGCTTCACAACTTCATCGCTTCGCCGCTTAAAGCTCGCTTCAGATCGCTTCATGTAATGTAGCGCTTCAGACCCAAAAAAGCGTTTTTCCCATCGCCTCATCGCCTCAAGCGCGCTTGAAGCGCGCTTTTTTAAACACAGCCACTAACGGTACTTTCCCCGTCTTTAGTATTAACGGGGTTTAATTACCAAACCCGTTTTCGGGGTGTTACAATTTTTATCAAAATCAGCAAATGAACTTTGCTCCTCAATAGAAACCTTCTCAACACGCTCAGGCATATCGTCAGAAGGTTTAGGAGAAGAAGTTGAAGTAGGAGTTTTCTCAGCAGTTTGTTCTTTCCCCAGGTCTTGAGCTACAGTTTCAGGGGTTCGCGGATTACCAGCACCATCCACAATCTCTGGATCAACAACTTTTTCAACTCCTGCAGTAACATCAGTAGGCTTATCAGCCTCAATAGTCTTCTCCACACCACCTTCAGGATACTCCGTAGTCTTTAATTGATCAACAACAGAAGCACGCGGAGGGGAAGGTGGGAGTTCTTCAGTAACCACAGGCTGCGGCTCTGTGAACAAAGGAGAAACAGGAACCTCTGAAATAAAAACAACAAAGTCTGTAAAGATTCAATGCGTGTAAGGAAAAGAAGTAAAAACAACACATACCAGGAGCAGATTCCGAAATGAAAGCATCTAGATTGCCTTTCCTGGTAATTTTCTTCCTCTGGATCTTCTTAGAGGGCTGACCCTCTGCATCAGTATCAGCTTGTTTCCTTTTACCGGCCTTCCTGTGCACCAAGTGTTCAGGACTAGATTCCAAGTCAATGGGATCATTTGGGTTGGACGGTGGGATATCAGCGGTATCTTTCAGTTCAGATTTTGGACTCCTAACAGTAACTGCAGGCGTAAGACCCTCCAGAGAATCAGAAACCACCACATAATCACACCAGGAGTCAGAGGAACGGCGCATACCTTTCTTCTCTCCAACATTTTTTGTTTTCAAAGATTGAGCTTTATCATCTTCGTTCTTCTTCGGCGCAGAAGTAGAAGTCGCCGCGCGCCTCTTCTTCTCAGGGCCTATGCCCAAGTTTGACAACTCACCTACGGAAGCATAAAAAACATTTTACTCAAAAGCACAAAAGTGAATAGCAAACCAATATGCACATAACTTACCAGCACCAGCAGCAGGCTGAACAGACAGATCCACATCTCGCGGAAGAACAAAATTCTTTACAATACGATGGTACCAAAGCTCTTCATCAGGCTTCTTCTTAATGGTACCCATCTTTCCACCTTCTCTCTTGAACGCGACAACATACAGCGAAACAACTACAAGGGAAGAAAGGCAAGTTCAAAAAAAAAAAAAAAACCCCAAACTTACCATGACCATCCTCCGTATACACCGGCTTGTCATCACGGTCCATTTTCCAATTCAAGCTCATGCTGGCTCCAACAAGAGCTTTCTCCGGCAAAGCGATATTGGGAACATCCTTCAGATCTTGATACCAGTTCTCGTCAACAGGGGTCTGAATTGTTTCGACAGGAACATCTTCTTTTCCCCTTAAAACCATCCTCACCGGAATGACTCCAGCCTTGATAAAGAAAAATTTTTGCTTCCAGTCATGGAAAGACTTTGGAGGATTTTGAAAAATTTTCTTCGAAGACGCTATCTGAACAAAGGAGTAAAACCCTTGAATACAATGCATTTGGTAGAAAACCCTAAATCGAGGGACCGTCGGCTCGATATGCATCGATCGGCATACAAACTCGAAATGTCGAACCCTAACCATACCAATAGGGTGCAATTGGGAAATATGTAACTTGTAATACTCAAGGATTTCAAGGAAAAATCTTGTTACAGGCAAACGAAAGTTGCCTTCACAGAAAAAATCCCAAAAAAGGGTGATATACCCAGTCGGAGCATCCGCTGCTGTCTGCCCCTCTTCAGGGTACAAAGCACCCCAATTCTTCGGAAATTTCAGATTCCGAATCAAACCATCAAAGGTCGATTTGGGCCACTTTAACGGTGGAAGTTCAGCAGACATTTCTTCAGATAGGTCTTATTGGTGTTCTCCGGTTGACATAAGAGGAAGAAATGATAAACCTTTTCTTAAACGGTTAATGAAGAAAGGAAGAGGAAAAGTTTTCAACAAAAGCAATGAATAAACAGAAAGAGGGCAACTCAGACAGACTTATATACTCACCGCAATAAATAGCATCGGTAACTGCCATGGCACCTTTTTCGGATATCACAGTTATCCAAGCAACAGAGCGAGTGAGAATAAACGCAAACGCGAATACACGCGCGTGTGCAAAACACGGACAGTAAGGGACAACTGACAGTGACAGCCTGTCACTCAGTCTTTACTGTACCAAGTCCCATCTAAAGTCAAAGATTTTCAAAAATCTTTATAATAAACAAAGTGAATCTTCTTCCGGAAGTTTCCCTACTTTCGCGACAAAAACATCTTTCCTCTCATAAGTCCAGTGCTCCACTTACTTGCATAAGAGCAACACTAGACTGGGGGGACTTGAAGGGGTAAGGTCCCAAAAACCTCTCAATAAGTACTTGGGACCATACCACAACCTCGTCTTTCAGCCCCTTTTTTATCTTGCGCGACCGCGCACTGGTTTTACAAAAGAGGTTTAAGACAAATAACAGACAACACTTGCGCGCCAAAAAGGAAATCATAAATCCTTGCGCTTTCATAAAGGATGATAATCCTAAGACAAGCATTTTCGCTTAATAATATCCAGACTTGGATATTATTTACTTAACTGATACCACATGGTAAAGAGTCGCACCAGATTACAGCAGTAATCTTCTAGAAGACCCAATCGTGCACCACCCAGACGGTTATAACCGTCTGGACACGTGTCGCCACCTCAGGCATCCCTGAAAATCACAACGATAGCATGTAATTGGAGAGAAACCTCCACTTGATCACTTTCCACATGGCAATACCCCAGCCTTTGATCTAAACAACGATCCGTGTGCTCTCACGTCGGATCGAAGGATTTAACGATGGAGGAAAATAACCGCTACGGCGTTAGCATCTTCCGTCAACTTTTCAATAACAGATTTTCCCTCCCAAAACTCCCGGCTATAAATAGGAGAATAACTCAGGTATGGAAACCAAGTTACACACACTTCTTCAATACATCTTCTTCTTCTTCATAATCCATACTTATTCTCACACCGGAGTCGGGTCAAGGAGAGAACCCCTTTCTCCCCTTGGCGAGGCCAACGGTGCTTCTTTTTTGCAGAGTTTTATCGGAGAAGAAGGTCAATCATAATCGAATCAAACGAGAGAGAACAAACCCCTTTATGCAAATCCAAACCCCTAGATCATTCGATTCCGGTCGTTTATCTAGTGTTTCTTCACTTACGTAATGAACAAAGAACACCACTCATTAAACACACAGAACATTCTCCAATTAAAACATGGTCATTATGACATTATCTAAAACAAGAGAATTGAAAGCTGTTACTCGCAAACGATACAAAATTGGGATGAATCAAAGTGTTTCGCGAATGGGCTTTGATATGCAATTGAGAAGGATTTAACGTCATATGCGAAGGGTTTGATCGATAGGAACTGAAAAAGAATTGAGAAGTGAGTGATTTCAGGGATTCAATTTGACCAATTAGGTTAACTTTTGAATATTGGAAAAAGGAACGACAATTGTGGAAGCTTCAACTTAAATTCTGTTTAGTTAATACATTAGTTATAATTATTTTTTTAATAAATCTCAAAACTGTAGAAACTTTTCCCTCTAAAATGCTGGATTGTTAAGGGTGCCATGTGGCAAACCCAAAATCCTTATTTATTAGATGGTATAGATAATAGATAATAGATTTATATTTATTTATATTTATATTTATATTATATTATATTACCTACTACTACAAAAACCAAATGGGGGAATAGTGCCGCAGCTGCCTGGCACTCCCCCATTGGACCAACCTTTTTTTCAATTAATTTTATTCCTAGTTTAAAATTACGCTTTCGTCCTTTGTTTAAAATTACGTTTTTGCCCCCCAGCGCAAAATAAAATTATAATCTTGCCCACAAAAACCAAATGGGGGAATAGTGCCAGGCAGCTACCTGGCACTCCCCCATTGGACCAACCTTTTTTTCAATTAATTTTATTCCCAGTTTAAAATTACGCTTTCGTCCTTTGTTTAAAATTACGTTTTTGCCCCCCAGCGCAAAATAAAATTATAATCTTGCCCCTTGCTCAAAATTACGCTTTTGCCCTCGGTTCAAAACCTCACTTTTACTTTTGTTTCCAGTTTAAAATTACAGTTTCGCCCTCCGTTTAAAATTACGTTTTTCCCCCAATACAAAATTTTTCTGGCACTTCCCCATCGGACCAGCCCCGTTTTAATTTAATTTTATTCCCAGTTTAAAATTATGCTTTCGTCCTTTGTTTAAAATTACGATTTTGGCCCCAGCTAAAAATAAATTTATACTTTTGCCGCTAGCTTTAATTTACGCTTTTGCCATCGGTTCAAAAACTCACTTTTCATTTTGTTCCCAGTTTAAAATTATGGTTTCGCCCTCCGTTTAAAATTACGTTTTTGCCCCCAGCTAAAAATAAAATGTCGTTTTTTCCTCTTGCTCAAAATGACGATTCTGCCCTCAGCTCAAGATTACGCTTTTGCCCACCGTTCAAAATGAAAATATGTTTCCCCCTAGCTAAAAATTATGATTTTGCTGTCAGTTTAAAATTATGATTTCGTCTCTGGTTCAAAATATAATTACGATTTTGCCCTCTGTACAGACATACATGTCATGAGAGAGAAGCCCAAAATTACGGTCATATCATCATTTTTTTTTCATAGCAAAATTATAGTAGTCTTTTTGTAATTGATTGAGAATTATTCGGCCATCACCCTGCCACGCGGGCGGGGCATCTACTAGTTATGTATTAATTTCTAACACAATAAAAAATAGTAATGTTCTTAGCTTTTTGTTTTAGCCACAACTTTTTCAAACTCTTTTTGTGGTTTTGTTTTGTTTGTTTTTTTAACAAAGTAAACTTTAGAGTTTTTTTAGTTTTGTAACAACACTTTGATTCTATTATATATTTGCCATAAAAGTTAAACGAGGTTAGTATTTTATTAGTTTTTGTTCTATACTTTTTCGTGGATTTGGTTATCGTTTGGTTGCTACTTAGCACGATTTTTAGTGATCACATTTGGTCCCTCAGGTTTTCTGTTCTTTCGTTCAATTACTATTTAGCACGGTGTTTGATATTCATATATATGTATTAATTTCTAGCACAATAAGAAATAGCAATGTTCTTAGCTTTTTGTTTTAGCCACAACTTTTTCAAACTCTTTTTGTGGTTTTGTTTTGTTTGTTTTTTTACAAAGTAAACTTTAGAGTTTTTTTTAGTTTTGTAACAACACTTTGATTCTATTATATAGTTGCCATAAAAGTTAAACGAGATTAGTATTTTATTAGTTTTTGTTCTATACTTTTTCGTGGATTTGGTTATCATTTGGTTGCTACTTAGCACGATTTTTAGTGATCACATTTGGTCCCTCAGGTTTTCTGTTCTTTCGTTCAATTACTATTTAGCACGGTGTTTGATAGTCACATTTATTCCCTCAGTTTTTTTTACCTCATCAGCTTTCTTATATGTGTCGGTATAAATTCGAATTCGTCTACTTTTTACATCACATGGTGTTAAAAAATTATGTTTTTATTTTATCTTTTTTCTCGGTTTTGGTCATCGTTGGGTTGTTACTTAGCTTTTACACCCCTGCAACACTGGGAGCATAAGACTAGTTATATATTATATATTATCTATATGAATACAAGCTAACGATGAACAGTAATTCAATATTTTTTTTTCAACATTGTTTTTTTCCTAGATTTCATTATTATTTAAGTGTTTTATTTCCTTAATTGATTTTAGTCATATTTTTCTAGCATTACTTATAAGTTACGATCAAAGTATCCGTTATAAAAAAAACTATAAAAACGCATGCTTACGAATACAATGTTATTCGTTTCAGTTAGGTACGGTATCGTAATGATAGGGTGTCAGTTTATCGAAAGTATTGACAATAAAATTAAATTTTGGTACCGAATGATACAAATGTTGTTTAATCGATTTCAATTCAGTTTGGTACGACAACGATACAACGTCCGTTTCAAAAAAAAATTGCAATGTTCAAATAAAATAAACAAAAAATGCAAACGAACATAACTGATATCAACTGAACAAGATCAGTACTGGTACTGATATTCGTTTTTATTGCTTTGGACTGATGTAATGTTTTCTCTTTGGAATAATACTATAGCAAATGCCAGTATCGTGACGAACTGAACTAATAACGACTGATTTCCGCCGCGAAGCGCGGGGAAATCTCACTAGTTATATATTTATAATAAAGAAACATGAATAGTAACTTTCTTTTTATATTAATATATAATTTTTTTTATTTTTTTTTATTATTTTTGTATTCAATATATTATATTAGTTTATTATTATATTTACTTTAATAACATAAATTTAACTTTTTTTTCTTTTTTAAACCATATATATTTCCTTTAACTTTTTCTAATAATTCTTTTTTAGAACATATGTTAATTTACCAATTAATTTGATACTTCTTTAATAATTTACGATTATAACTTTGTTTCTAAAAGCTTAAGTACGTAGTTGTGCTTAAATTTTTCCCTCGACATTCTGTTATAAGTTTTACTAGAAAAGAAGTTGTACTCAAAATAAAGTATTTTATTTGGTATCATAAAACGATACGATGATAAACTTAGTCGTTCTAATGGTTTGGTTTTCTAAACCACATGCTTTATTATCAAATCACGTTTGTTTTCCATTATCTTTTTTTTCGGTTTCACCGCAACGCATGACATAAAAATATAGTATTTATTAATTTTGACACTATGGTTACAAATATATACATTTGCAAGATGGTGTAGACAATGAGTTTAATTTTTTTAAGTTTTAATTTCACCCATTATACCATAAATAATATACGTGTCATATATACTTCTTCTTATATATTTGTTAGGTTTCAAGTCTTACATTTTTAAACTTATTTTGTGTGTGAAGTCCATAAGCTTAAAGAGCTTTTATATTAAAATATAAATATAAAATCTCAGCACATATAACTTGTAAGTTTGATATTTTTCAATGCATTTAGCTTTAACTTTTTGAAAAATCGCAAATTGCACGCATGTGTTAAGTTGGGTATGTATTTTACTTTTATTCAATAAAGATAGCTAGCTTTTCAAAATATAATGTAACTCAAAGAGGAAACAATTAACAAGGATGTTGGTTCACCCTTGCATGCAATGTTGTAAAAGTAGCTTTAGAATCCGACTACACGTCGAGTAATCGCTATAAGATATGGTGTCGAGACAATTTTCTTTGACTCCGTCTAATTACTCAGAATCAATCAAAGACGATCAACCTCAGCGAGAATCAGATTTAGTCGGTCAACTTGGGACGAGTTTAACTTAATAAAAAATAAAACATAATTTCTATGTCCCGAAAATTAATTTCTTTAAAATTTATCATGTCTAAGTACTCTCGAAGTACTCTCCACCTAAATCGAGTACTCGCTACTCACGAATCAAACGACATGAAAGCGTCTAATAACTTCTGCAACCATCATGTATAATACATTTTTAACTTTTAAGGTTGCACATTTTAATATTTAGTAAAAAAGTTATATTTATGTTCTAAAATTAGTGATGTGTTTTCAACTAAGGGTTATTGGATTTTATCACCCTCAACTATCGGCCTTTGGCCGATGCCACCCGCAACTAACACTTTGACACCCGGCACCCCCAACTTGACTTTTTGTTTGCACTGGCACCACCCAATTAAATCTGCACTAACTCAGTTTGTTTCTGGTCCTACGTGGCACATACTTGATTACGTGGACACGATTATGTGGCAATTACGTGGCATTATATCCCTGTATATAAAATGCATTTCTCATAACCCTAATCTAAACATATTTGATGAACACAGAGTACAGATACTCCCACAACCATCACCACCTCCACCTCCTGCAAACACCACATCCTCCTGCCACCACCCACAGTCGCCTCCGGCCCGGACGCACCTTCTAGGGCACAAAATCCGGCCCGCTAAGATCTAAAGAGTTAAGAAGTCTACTACACTGAGAAATCACAACAACATTACCAGTAATATTAGAGTTTCCAGCAGCAAACGATTCAAGTGTAGAAACAGTTAACAAAGTTGAAGAAATAGATCTGAAATCACAGCTTAGGTCAATACCGGTGAGATTTATAGCAGAAACCGTTGACTTTGGGGGAGTAAGTCTAGAAATTGGGCTTCATCTGGGTCGGAATTAATTTGGGGGAAACCGTTGACAATTGATTCAGAAACTAATTGTAATTCAGTGATTGTGATATTATCGAGATGTGTACTAAATAGTTGTGGGGTTTTGAACGACTGGCGATCGAGTGGGATTTTGTGGGAATTAAAGAGATTGATGTAGGAAATGAGGAGATGGGTAATTAGGGTTGATAGAGAGGGAGATGGTGAGAGGAGAGAGGAGGTGTATTAGGAGACGGTGGCCAGAGAGAGTGTGTGGAGGTGTGAGATGAGGGTTGGTTGAGAAGTTGGGGACAGGAGGAATGGGTGGAGTGGGGCGGTTGTGTGGTATTGTGCTAGCCGGATTATGTCGTCCGGTGAGAGAGACAGTGGTGTGTCACGGTGGTTTGTGGTGGTCATGAGCGTAATCGGAGTTTGGTTTGTGGTGATCATAACTGAATAAGGACGGTGTAAGATATTCTTATGCGCAATGCATGTTTTTTTATATAGGGAGATAATGCCACGTAATTGCCACATAATCGTGTCCACGTAATCAAGTATGTGCCACGTAGGACCAGAAACAAACTGAGTTAGTGCAGATTTAACTGGGTGGTGCCAGTGCAAACAAAAAGTCAAGTTGGGGGTGCCGGATGTCAAAGTGTTAGTTGCGGGTGGCATCGGCCAAAGGCCGATAGTTGAGGGTGATAAAATTCAATAACCCTTCAACTAACTATATATGGTTCAAAAAAAAATAATAATAATAAATACAAAGTTTTACCAAATTTAATACATGATACATCACAATCCAAATGCCTTTTCCAACATGGCCTTTTTATAAATTTTTGTCTTCTTTTAGATCTTAAGGCCTCACCTTCACATATTGGAAATGTGTGATGTCCTCTTCAAACATTAGGGTGTAAGGGGCACTCCTCTAAGAGCACCCGTAGTGGGGCGTGATTTTTAAAAAAATTTCAAAAAAAAACGCTCTATAACGCCCCGACCGCCATTACATAGGGCGTTACCGGGCGTTATTTTCGAAAAAAAATCAATATGGCGTTTTAATTAAAATGCTGAAAAATTGTGGGGATCGAGATTGTACCGTTGCCAAACGGTCAAAAGTGTTAATTTTTTTTTTAATTTAAAAATTTACCCACTATATATATATATCAACTCACTTTCTTATATTTTTTATAAAAAACTCCCACTTTCTCTCCTACTTTCTTCTATTTTTTTTTTATAAAAAACACACACTTTCTTCTATTTTTTATACAATCATGCATCCATTCCGACCCCCTTTTGGTGTCCCCGCAAGACCCACGAACCCGAACACAACCCAACCGCAAAACCCGTATAACCTTCAAGACATGGACCCGAGCTTTTTACCGTACGCGGCTTACTTGACTGGCGCCACTACGTTTGTACCTCCCACCTTCGGCTATGGTCAAGCCGGCGGGTCGCAATCGTCACAACAACAACCCGAATCCGAACCCGATGTCGATGTCGTGCCGAAGACGTAACCCGAACCGGTGCAAGACAAATCAAAACGCGGGAGAAGGTCGCATAAGAAGAAGGATAAGGACGAACCTCGACGTACAAAAACTATCATTAAATGGACGAAGGAGGAGAAATTCACGTTGACTCGGGCATGGCTCGACATTTCGGAGGACGAAGAAACGGGTAACTCTTTTATTATTTTTTTTTACTTATTTTTTACTTTTATTTTTAACATACAACTTATATTTTTATTTTTTTATAATTTGTAGCAAACTTTCAAACGGGCCCCGTTTTTGGGGATAGGGTTTGTGCACTCTTTTATAGCACGTGGGGTCAAGGCGAACATCGGGACAAAGATTCCATTTCTAGCAAATGGACCGACATCAACAACAAGTCTCACGCATTCCAAGAAGTTTACCAACGTAACTACGATAATCGCCCGAGCGGTGAAAGCGACGTCGGTCTAGTAGTAGACGTCGAGCTAAAAGGTCAAAAACATCATCCTCCGTTGACCCTTCAACTCCGACATCGGATGCCCGCAATGTCGATTTAAATGAGGTGGTGGACGTTGACGAGGAACTTCAAGAAGAGTTGACCCGACCGCCCGGTAGAAGAAAGGATAAGCGAACCGGGAAAAAAACGGTCGAGTCGTCTTCCGATCTCGAGTTAAAGGAAGATTTCGAGGAGATGAACCGTCGTCTCCAAAACATTCGCGACCTCGGCCACCAACGGTATGAGATTATGAAAGAACGAGTGACCGAAATCAAAAAGTTTAACGAGATGCAAGAGGCGAGGCAAATGGAAAAGGACATTGGGTTTTTGTCCAAACCTATCGACCACCTCCAAGGCGATGCGTTGATTCCTGCGCAAATGCATTGCCAAAAAATTAGAGAAAAATATGGACTCTAGATAATGTTCTTTTTTTTTAACTTTATTTTTTTTTTGGTTTTTTTTCGGTTTTTTTTTTCAGTTTTTTTTTTTTTTAATTTCAAGTAGTGTAATTTTTATTTTAAATTAATGCAGTTTTTTATGTTTTAAATTAAAAAAAATAATTGGGAAATGATTGCATGGACGTTATTAGAATAATGCCCCACTACGCCAGTTTTGCTATAATGCCCAACGCTGACTAGAATGCCACGTGTCGGATAATGCCCCATGGTGGGGGCATTATTTTTGTTCACCACTACACATGGTCTAAGTGGGGAGTGACCTCTCTTACCCACAGCCAATCAGCACGCGTCACGTCAACTCCACACTTAACTCCCCCCACACCCTCAATTTGATGACGGCACTCCTCTCTTGGGGACTTGGTTTTATTTTTTTATATAAATATTTTTTATAAAAGTAAAAATAATTTAAATAAATTAAAACTAAATAAAAATAAAAAATAGAACATTTCATTTAATTAAAAACAAGTTTGAGGGGTATTTTTAAAAGTAATAAAAAAATTTAAGTGTTTTTTTAAATTAAAAATAAAAATTTAAGTAAAAAATTTTAAGTCTTCTTCTTCATATTTGAAAGTGTACCAGGTCCTAACTTAACTCACAAACTCAGCATGTATATTAGATTATCACAAGGAAAAAAAAAACTCAAAAAATACAAGTTTCTCATCGGTGAACACCCACCGCTCCCCACTCCCCGCTTAGCCTCCCCGAGGGGTTGGCGGCGGTGTTCTCGAGCGGGGAAACCACTCACCGCACCCCTCCCCGCAAAGCGCCCCGTTTTAAATATCCATATTTATAGTTCTTTTAATACTGTGAAATGGTTTATTCCAGAAAAATAGCTGCCTGGCGGTTACTACCCAACCGGAAGCAAAAGCCTGGAGGGTGTGCCTGCCAGGATTCGAACCGGGGTCCTCAGGGAAGAGGTGGGTGAGGCTGGCCACCGGCAGAACTCATGTTTTTAAATTTCCTTCCTAGCAAACAATGTACAACATATGGGAAACTCAAAGGCAGTATCATCACACTTATATTTAGATCTAAATAGGCAAGAATACATCCTATCATCATCATTCTAATCACTAGCAGAAATCAACATCTATCAGTACCAACAAATGAATCGTATAATCAATTTATACACTTTAGTAACCATATAGACAACTCATGTTGCATCATAATAATCAATTTATACAGCCTTTCATACCTCCTACATTTACACAAGCAAACACTTAATCAATTTAAGTAAGATCGGAAATCACAAAGGTGCAAACAATGATATAATACTGACCGAAATGCAACCAATCTGACCCGAGACTCTCGGTATCTGGCCCGAACATACCTGCGACTGTCCCGAGACATCCCGATACATCCCGAACCCGATTCTGACCTGAGAACAAATCCATCAGCCGATCCAGAAGAAACCGGGACCGCCGCTGTGTTCCGGCGTTCCTTCCCGTCGACGCCTCAACTTCATCAACCTCTCTTCTCTTCATCATCGAGCAGCTGACATCATCATCCGTAGAACATCCTCATCCCCGCAGTTCCACCGTCGGCACTTTCAAAGCGGGGGGGGGGGGGGGGGGGGGGTTGCACCTTGTTTCCGTTGTTTGAATTCACCACCGTCGCCGCCGCTCACGGCGGCGTCGTCTTCATTCATCGTCGGCCATCGAGAGGGAACAGGGTAACAGGTTGTGGGTGTCTGTGTTGTGTGTTTGAGAAGATGAAGCTACTTATTTGTGGGTGAGAAACAAGGGGGAGGAGGGAGTGTTGTTGAGGCTGTGGTGTGGCTGTGATTTTGTCGCTGGAAAGTAGCTCCGGCCACCGGAGGTAGGAGAGAGCCAGAAGGGGTGTGCGGCTGCCTTAGACTATCCACATTCATAAGGCTGGCAAATCGTGTCTTAACAGGTTTAACAGATCTAATCGTGTCTTAACAGGTACCTAATTGTCAGCCCTACACATTCACAACCTATCCCATTAGCAACCCAACCTAAATCATGTTTTTTACTAAATAAATATGATTTAGATTTTAATTCATTTTATAAAATCTAACGAACCAATATAATGTGAAATAATGACAAATAAGATAATGATATAAACAAAAATTCGTGTTTAATAAAGTTTATATATATATATATATATATATATATATATATATATATATATATATATATATATATATATATATATATATATATATATATTAGATACCACAAGAATGTGTTTTTATTTTTATTTTTAAACACTTAACATTATAAGTTATTGAAAAAAAAAAAACTTTAAGGTAAAACTAATTCTTAGTAAAGAAAAACAATCACAAATTTTGTTCCTTTCTTTTATTGAATCAGATAATGATGTTAAATATTTTAGATAATAAGTTTTATTAAATAATAATCAACCAATACAAAGATGACATGTGTAAAAAGACAAAAGTGGATGGGTTGCAACCTAGGTCGCAATGGAGGCCAGGTCAGTCGAGAGCTTTGCAAATAAAAAATTAATTTTCTCATTACTTTTTCTTACACATGTCAACCCAACCATGGAAAAGGTCATGGATGTGAGTAGTCTTAGAATGTGCATTTAGGGATCGAGAGTGCGGGGTGTTACAGTATACGAGTAATCACGTATGTTCGTACACGTATCTAACAAGTAGTGTTCAAGTAACAACGATTGCATGTTATACTAACATGTTTACACGTCACAATAATCATCATAGTTAATCATAGTTCAAATGTACTGTTATAAGTGGGCGGTTAAACAGAAACACGGGCTTTTACTAGTGTGCGGCTCACTGAAGTGTGTGGCCTCCTCATGTGTGCGGTCATGCAGATAATAGTTGTACCATATGCAGCGGATGATTATACAACGAGTGTGTGTGGTCACAAAATAGTGTGTGACAACTGGTGTGCGATCAAGCAGTGTGCAGGGTGTGCATACATGTGCTATGAGCATCTTTCCAAATTTTCTCAGAAAAAGCATATTCATCATTTATTCGTACACGAACAAGTTCTCAACTCCATCATCCAAAGAAATCATCAGTTAATCAGTCATCAGCAATATCGTGCACTGATTTATATGAATTAGAGTAACTACTCTTGTTATAGTCACACATGTATACTAAATCAATAAATCAACAGATGTGAGATATACACCACATCATCACATTTTACATCACATAAACAGTTTATATAACAGAACCATATCATTATCATAAACATCAGCTTTCGACAAAAGAGTATGTATTGCATCCGTAAATACCAATCATATGCACACTTTTCTCATTCAAAATTTACAAATCTATTATCATAATCTCTTAACAATCACAGACAATCAAGGAGAATAAAAATACAAAACAACACATTGAAAGCACAAGACTAGACATCACAAAACCGCACAATACACAAAAACAACTTACCATATTCATCTCGGACAACATCACAGTCAGCACAAGAAAGACGTTGAAGCCGAAAGAAGTGGTCTGCAACGGTCGTTAAAGAATATTCAGAGTATCCCAGAATAATAGGATAGTTTGTTTATTCATGTAACTATATATACGGGGTGCCAGATCATAGGAAAACACACTCTCGAGCTCGCATACTCGTACACTCTCTCATTTCTAGCTGCAATCACACTCAAACACTCACAATTCACAATCGTTGTAACACTTAGATCCGATCCGAGCATTATCCTGACATTGTATCCTGGTTATTCAAGCAATACGAAGAACAAGGCAGCTGGCGATTGTCAGCTCTCGAGGTTTTGTGCCGGCGATCTAAATTGATCAAGGGCTTTCCTTGTACATATCGTGTCCACATTTACTTTTCTTGCATGTTATCTATTAACTGTTATAGTTTGATATCCTGAAACTGTTATTATTTTCAATCAATTTAACACATTTTTGCAAACATCAATAGCACACTACCTCACAAACTAAATTTGATCACTTAATTGCTTCGGTAATATTTGACTAAAACAATTTGGCGCCCACCGTAGGGCAAGTGGTGCAATTCTTATTCAAAACTTTGCTAAAATCGTTATTCGGTTTTTTGCTCTCAAAACTTTTTACAAAACTGTTTTCAATGGACTCTCAATCAAACTTGAGCTCTTCTTCAATGCCTACTTCAACTTCTGCTGCGGCTGGTTCATTACCTCTCATAAGTTCAAGCTTCTTAAAGTAGGAATGAAAGCCAAACACCCCGAGACACTTCTGCTGCTCGGAATGTTTACAGATCCGGAGTTTCAGGGAGAACTCCTGTCCTTGCTTCTAATGATGAAATTTTGTCTTTGTTTGGCAATATACAAGATCAAATGACAAAGCAGCAGGAAACCAACTAGATTATAATGAAGAAAATACAACTCTTGAAGTCCAACTCCAAGAGACCTGCTGAGGATACTGTTACCCCGTTGCAGCCCATGATGTTGAACTTTAGTTTCGCAGTATTCACTGAAGATAATCAGGGCAAATATCATACCGAGTCATTCTCGGAGCAATATCCTGGAAATACCCTCAACGGCCAGGATATCAACCGTGAGGGATTCAGGATATGGCCAGAATCATCAGGCTGGTCACCTGTCCATTAACACCAATATCCCTGCTACTAACAATCTTGAATATTCGCAGGATGCAGGTGCAACATCAGCATTATCCAGAGAACTTCAATAATCGAAGGATATGATATCGAGTGTGCCTGGGGTAGTGCAGCCTATACCAGAAGTATCCCAGGATAGCCACAGGACATCCCGATTTGCTTACCCTATTTGTGATGCAGAAATACCAAAAAGATTTCAGACTCCCAACATGAAGCTTTATGATGGGACGACGGATCCTAAAGAGCATGTTGCCGAATAAAGGGAAAGGATGGAAATAAATCCAATCCCACCAGACTTTAAAGAAGCATGCTTATGCAAAGGCTTTGGTTCCACCTTAACAGGATCAACCCTGAAATGGCTTTTAAATGTTCCGCCTCATTCTATTACATCTTTTGCTCATTTAGTTAATTTATTTAACAGTCAATTTTCTTGTAGCATGAGCTTTGAGAAACTAACGAGTGGTCTTTACAGGATAACACAAGGACGACAAGAATCCCTGAGGGATTATTTTAACAAATTTAGTAGAGAATCCCTGGATATCCCGAACCTTAATGTTGCCACGACAGTACAATTGTTCAAAATGGGATTATAGAAGGATTCCCAATTTTACCAAGATATTGTAATGAATCCTTGCAGGAATCTGGATGAAGCTCGGAATAGGGCCTTGAGATACATAAGGCTCGAGGATGACAAGAAAATGCAGGAGAGGATGAATGCATCCTCAACATATGAGTAAACGAACAGGAAGTCAGAATCCTCGTATAAGCCATAACGATCCAAGCCATACGCTAAAAATAACAACAAAAGAGTGAATGCTGTCGAGGATGAGGATGGAGAAGAATATACTGACCTTTCAGAATATTGTTTTTCAGTAAATATTCCAGAACTAATGTATGCCATGCAGGGATTGGGGGATAAGGCAAGATTTTGGGCACACGGCGGAGGATTGTATAGCCTTGAGAAAAGAGATAAGTTACTTGCTAAGAAAAGGTTATCTAAAAGAACTTCTTGGCTGGAAGAAGGATAAGAATCAGGATACTGACAAGAATCCTTAAAAAGCAGCATCTCCACCACCCGATGCAAAGATAATCAACTTCATCTCAGGAGGATTTGACATATGTAGGACTTCATATTTTGCAGCCAAAAGGCATGCTAAAGAAGCCAAAGCAGAGAGAGGAGATAAGCCAACAAGAATGACGATGCTCATAGATGATAAAGTGATAACATTCGATAGTGATGATCGGGATAACATCCAGGATCCCCATCACGATGGGTTGGTAATTACTTTATATGTTGCTAACCATTTTGTCCGCAGGATACTGGTAGACAATGGCAGCTCAGTCAATATCATCCAGTTGGAGACCTTGAAAAGGATGAATATCCCGGAAGCTGAGATTACTTCGAAGTCCACTGTACTTGTAGGATTCAGTGGGAAGCGAAGAATACTATCGGAGAAATAAAGCTACCTGTTTATGTTGAAGGGGTAAACTCATTGCAGCGCTTCTGTTTTATGGATTCATTGTCCTGCTACAACATAATATTAGGCAGGCCTTGGATTCATGATATGAAAGTTGTACCTACACTTATCACCAATGTGTGAAGATTCTTACTCCTTGGGGAGTGGTGAAAGTTGAAAGTGACCAGCAGGAAGCAAAGGAATGCCACTCTTCCTTGATAAAGGCTTCAGCAAAATCCCGGGCAGGATAGCAATTAAGGATACAAGCACAGGATATTATGGAAGCTTCTGAGTAGGATGTTAAGAAAGTTATCCTCGACGAAGATAGCCCAGATATCTCAGTGCTTGTAGGAGTCAATATCCCTGAGGATATTGAAAAACAACTTACTAACTTTTTAAAATGCAGGATATCTACATTTGCCTAGAAGCATGAGGATATGACAGGTATATCAAAGGATATTATAACTCAAATACTTGGGATTGATAAATCTTTCAGGCCTGTTCAACAAAAAAGAAGAAAGTTTGCTCCTGAAAGAAATGTTATCATCTAAGAAGAGGTGGAAAGGCTGCTAAAGTCCAAAATGATTAGGGAAGTCAAGTTCCCTAAGTGGCTGGCAAAAGTGGTGGTAGTCTAGAAGAAGAATGGGAAATGGAGAGTCTGTGTTGATTAAGCAGACCTTAATAAAGCATACCCGAAGGATCCATTCCCATTACCTCATATCGACTCCATGGTAGATACAACTGTTGGACATGAAATGCTGACTTTCATGGATGCATCCTCAGGATTTCAGCAAATCCAAATGGAACCCTCTAACCAGGAGGATACATTTATGAAACCTACAGGTATGTTTTGGTCAAAAATCACACAAGGATAATGTAACCAAATATGATTTTTGTGAGGTTGGATGCTTGGTTAAATGAACAAATGTATGAACAATAATTGAATGAAAATGGCAATGAACACAAGGATTTATACGAGGAAAAAGCCCTTGATCAATGAATGATCTCGGGCATAAAAAACCTCGGATAGTGAAAACTATCACAATCAACTATATTGATAAAAAAGGTTACAACTTTGGATGATAACAAGCTCAATACAATGATTTCTAGTGTGTTTGTGTGTGTATTCGCCAATATGTTTAAGAGAGTTCGAATAGTGCAGTTGTGTTCCTAAAAATAGCTTGTTATGCCCTTAAAGAATAGAAAATATCCTGATAACTAACTATCCGAAAATTAAGCATGTTATCCACGATCACCACAATGGTCATCAGCTTCATGCACGTGCATAACTAGAAGCATATTCCTCTGAGATTCTCTCCAAGACTCAGTCCACAAGTTCCTGCAACCGTAAACTGAAAACACAAGGAACACATGTTAAAAACATAAATAATAGTAAGGATCCTGGATCCTCAGACTCCCTACATTATCTGTTAAGGATCCGTGATCTAGGCCCAGCCTCAGGATAAATGATCCTTAATGTAAAATTCATGCCCTAACAAGGTATATATTGTTATACCGCTATGCCGTTTGGTTTAAAAAATTCAGGTGCGACATATCAAAGGCTGGTCAACATGATGTTCAAGGATAAGCTGGGGGATACTATGGAAGTATATATCGATGATATGGTGGTGAAGTCTAAGAAAGTAGAGAATCATCTCCAATAGTTGGAAAGTGCCTTCAATATCCTGGACCAGTATAACATGAAACTAAATCCTACCAAATGCCACTTTAGAGCGGGGGCAGGAAAGATTTTGGGATATATGGTAACCAAAAGAGGGATAGAAGCAAGCCCAGAGCGAATAAGAGCCATCCTAGATCTCAAATCCCCATCCAATATGAAGGATGTTCAAAGATTAACTGGAAGGGTAGCAGTATTAAACAGATTCATATCAAGATCCTCTGAAAAGTGTAAGTAATTTTATGATATCCTAAAAAAGAACAAAAAATTCGAATGGGGAGAAAGACATGAAGCTGCTATGCAAGCATTAAAGCAATATCTCTCAAGTGCACCTCTACTTCTAAAGCCTGAAGATGGTGAACCCCTATCCCTATATCTTGTAGTATCAGAAAATGCAGTACATGAAGTCTTGGTAAAAGACCATGAAGGTCAGCAGTATCCTGTCTATTATGTTTGTAAAAGTTTATTAGATGCCGAGACTAGATATTCTCATTTAGAAAAACTGAAATTAGCTTTAGTTATGGCATCAACTAAGCTTAGGCATGACTTTGAAACACATAGGATTCATATAAAATCTAATTATCCTATTAAAAATGTGCTTAGAAAACCTGAAATGTCTGGTAGGATGGCCAAGTGGTCTGTGAAATTAAGTGCCTATGATTTAGTATACGAACCTAGGAATGCTATAAAGTCTTAGGCCTTAGCAGACTTTGTGGCTGATTTTAGTAGTGATATACAAGAAGAAGTTGATTTAGAAGTGCAACAACTAGGTGAAAGCTCAGAATTTTGGATACTACATACTGATGGTGCATCCAACGTTAGAGGTGTAGGATTAGGAATTCTACTAAAATCGCCACAGGGGGGCATATTACCCCAAGCTATTAGATGTGAATTTACTGCTATGAATAATGAGGCTGAGTATGAAGCTCTAATAGCAAGATTAGAACTAGCAAAGGATATGAATATTAGATGTTTACAAGTATATGTTGATTCCCTGTTAATTACTAACCATTTCAATGGATCTTATGCAGTAAAAGGCGAAAAGTTAGCCGAATATCTTAAAATTGTTAAAAAATTAGCAGGATATTTCGAAATATTTTCACTTGAACAGGTACCAAGGGAAGAGAATGCTGAAGCAGATGCTCTAGCAAATTTAGGATCTACTTTCAGGATACTGGAAGGAAGTCGGATACCGATAGTCTATATCTTGAATCCTGCGATGGAACATTCCAAATCTCAGAATAAACAAGTAACAAGTGTCCAGGATCCTGGTGATGGTTATCCTGAGAAGTATCCTGAATCCTGGATGGCTCCAATCGTGAAGTATTGATGTGTGTAAAATGCAACATATATATTACATCAAATAAGGCACAAAACTAACCCTTTTTAAGTACTAATGTTGGAAAAAGAGTGTTTTTGTCTTCCTTTTGTATTTTCAGGATTAAATGAGCTCAAATTCACAAAAGAAGCAAAAAAGACAGCTAAATCTAACATAAATACAAGGAAAGGAACAATAGTGGACTGCCCGACCCATCAACGGCATCTTCCCAAGCAAAATAGAGAAGGCAGAAGACTGAACACGCCCCGTGCTCAGCCAGCACGGGGCCGTGCCCAAGAAGCAGCAGAAAAGACAAACCTATAGAAGCTTCTATTGCCCACCACGGGGCCGTGTCCAGTGAGCACGGGGGCGTGTCGAAAGTACTGCAGGCGCATTAATTGTAATTGCGAATTACAATTAATGAAGAGAGAGAATGTCAGACAGGCACGGGGCCGTGCCCAGCGGACACGAGGCCGTGCCCAGCCTTCTGTTCAGCCTATAAATAGGAGTGCTTGGTTTCATTTCAACTCATCCCTTGGCACACCACCTCTCTCACACTTCATCCACCACCCACCACCATCACAACACCATCATCCACCACCATCATCCATTGTCCATCGTAGAGTGTGTGAGTCGTCTCGGGATCCAAGATTGATCGTAAGAGTTCTTGACAATCAAGGCCATGTTTGCCTAAGTCTCTTACATCACTTGGTGAAGACAAAGTGTCTAGTATAATACTTTTTATTTCTAATCTTTTGCACTTTTTATTTGGTTTTGTATTAATGACTTTAATAACTAGTTACTTATGTTGAAGGTGATCTTTTCTTATCGTTTGTCCGTGGTGTCTTGGCATTATTTTACTGTCTATATAAAATAAAGGATTTTCACCATTCATATCTCCACGGTCTATATGGAGATATGTTGGCTACCTGGTCGGGGGTTAAGGGAACGGTTTGGTAAAGGTCTTGCCATTGTTCAGCATTTAGAGGTCCTGCAATGGACCTGGGTCAAATTTAGTAGGACCTCCTTCAATACTTCACGGTATTGGATGGCGGGGGTCCAAACTCTTTGATCCCCTCATAAGTTAACTACTATTAATACTATAACCCGGCTATTTAGGACTGTATCCCTGCTGACTCAGACTACTTAGCCGAGGGTAACGTCACCGCCAAAAGCGGGGCCTACCACAATACTGCATTAATAACTTAATTCATTATCTTCCAATAATCCACCCTTTTAGGATTGTATCATTGCTGACTCAAACTACTGGGGTGAGGGTAACGTCACCTTCAAAAGAGGGGCCTACTACAATAACTAAGATAATCTCTTAATTATGTGCAAAAGTGCGGAAATAATCAAAGGTTATACTAGATACGAGTCGGAACCAAGTGATTCATCTTGTCTATCTGTTTTTATTTTTATTTTATTTTCAGCATTTTAGTTAGTTTTTATTTTTCTTAGTTTAAAAACATTTTTCTAAACTTTTGATTTTGATTAGACGTTGAGGATAAACCGGTACTAAAAGCTCTTGTGTCCTTGGACGACCTCGGTATCTTACCAACGCTATACTACGCTCACGATGGGTGCACTTGCCCATATGTGTGTTTAGTGTTAGTAAAATATCGTGTTTTATAAATTTAAAACTTGGCTAAAATAAGTGTTAAAGGGGCTTAAAATATACACCTAATATATATAACACTTCACACGCATCAAGTTTTTGGCGCCGTTGCCGGGGACACAAGGATTTTAAGAAAGTTCGGAATCAACGGCCTAATCATTTTTCTTTTTATTTTTCATTTTTTTTTAGGATTTTTCTTAGTTTTTCAGCTTCTGCAGAGCTCAGCACGGGCCGTGCCCGCTGAACACGCCCCCGTGCTAAATCATTGGAACTGGCAATCCTGTTTTAAGTCAGACAGTAAGCTGAACACGGGGCCGTGCCCACTCAACACGCCCCCGTGCCCAAGTTTCAGTTACTGAAAACAGAACCGTTAGATCCCGGCGGTTGGTAATTTCTGACATAAACATGAGTGATAGTAATTGTTTTTACTTTCGGCACTCTTATGGTACGTGGTGTCAATTATGTGGTGGCGAACATAAAGAATTAAAGTGTTACTTTCTAAATTATAGGCCCCACTACATAGACCCACCGATTCC
This sequence comes from Helianthus tuberosus, assembly GCA_030545235.1. Taxonomy (NCBI): domain Eukaryota; kingdom Viridiplantae; phylum Streptophyta; class Magnoliopsida; order Asterales; family Asteraceae; genus Helianthus; species Helianthus tuberosus. Next base: position 103,252 of record JARYGA010056430.1, on the reverse strand, counting down.
TTATAACCTTAAGAGGGGCGAAAGTAAAAATAAGCACTATTTCTCCCTCGAATGCGCCCAGCCAGATATTCTAGGAGAAATGCTCCTTGACGAGTTATTTCAACTAGAAGAGCTAATTCTGAAGTGGTTGGAAGAGCTTGGGAAGGACTTTATTGATCCACCCCAAGACGATAACCATGAAGAAATGTTGGAACCGCATTCCGACAACCTCGTTGCTCCCAAAAATACCTTCATACCTAGCAAAGACGTGGACGATAGTCGTCCCTGTGCCGATTGTGCCGTGAAGGACTCCCCATCGACTTCGTTCGGTGCATACATAGACCTAAGCGATTCGGCATACACCTTCTTTAACGAGAGCCCGGGAAAGGGTTGGACTTGTCCACCTAGAATGAAAATAGGAATTACCCTCACCGACAACCTCTTGCGTTCTCGCCTTAGTCTAGGACAATTAAGGTATCTTAGGCACTTTGGGGTTGTTCCAACCAGTAAGGAACCACCCGATTTCGACGAGATCCTTAGAAGAAGCAAAACTCCATAAAACAGCCTCCAGACACGGGGCCGTGTCCAGGTCAACACGCCCCCGTGCTCATCAAAAAGATTCTCTGCTGATTTGGTCAGAATACGGACAAAATGTGTCAGGATTTCATCTGCACACGGGGCCGTGTCCAGTCAACACGGGGCCGTGTCCAGTGCACTGTCGTTTTCTTTAAATGCAGCCTGAATCCTGCTCATTTTTTACCACTTCAAAAGACAGAGATTCCTGGGATCTTCACTCATACCATCCTAGGTAAGTGCTAAAAGAAGGTTCCAAAGGACCCTCTTGTCCCTTCCACTTTTATTCATTTCCTCTTCTTTTAAAATTTTTCAACATTTCCTCCATGGAAGCTTGGAAATCCCATGATTCCAACCCTCTATGTGAAGTTTGTAAGATTATTTGCTAAGGATTCTTGTTTAAAGTTAGTTGTATAACTTTATTTTAAATTATCTAAGCTTAAAACCCAGATAAAAATCATGAAAATAATTTAAAACTCCAAGATTCCTTAGCCTAAAATCCTGCAGACAATTGGACACGGGGCCGTGCTCAGTGAACACGGGCCGTGTCCGAGGCACTGTTTTGTAAAAATTTAGCCTTCTTCGGTTTCTTTCACAGAAAATGGCAAGCAGAACAAGCGGATCATCCTCAAGAAGTAACCGACAAGGGAGGAGATCTTCGACAGCAGAAGACTCTCTTGTAAACTATGTTTACGCCCTAAGGGAGGCTATTGACGAAATGACGGGAGTGGAGGAAGCATTGGTCGACCGTATCAACCATCTTACAGTAGGGCTGGAGGGCTGTCTCCATGAAGTAAACCTCTTGCACCAGAGGTTGAACCTTCTCGCCTCCCCGCCTTTGGTTCCTATAATAACCCAAAGGGCGTGGAACGTGGTACCTGAAGTTGTCATTCCAGCCGAATGGTACGCCATGCACCAAGAGCCTCCGCGAAGAGTGGTGCAAGGAGTCCCGGTGAATGTTCCCCCTCAGCCACCAGCTGCGGAGGAAAATGAAGCCACATTCTTCCTTCCTAGAGAGATCGAAGAATGACTTTGAGCAACATTTAGGGAGGAAATCCTTCGGCTAAAAGTCCTACTATATCGGGAAACTATTCTCGAAATTTTCTTATAATAGTAGAACTATTTATGATAACCTAGTGTACCTCCTGACCTATTTAGTTAAGTTGTTATTTTATCTAGTTTAATTTAAATTTAGGACTATGTAAGTTATCTCTATGATGCAATGAAATGATGGTTTTTAAAGTTTGGATGGTTCATAAAGAATAAAACACACTCATGGTGGTAAGGGATGAAAAGGGGAACGAGAAAAATGACTTCATGCACAAGAATAAGGCAACCCGACAATATTCTCCATTACAGAAGGTTCAACATGGGCCGTGCCCAACCAACACGGCCCCGTGTTGAACCCCCTGCAGAAAACTGCCCAGTTCAGGTAACTGGACACGGGCCGTGTTCACCCAACACGCCCCCGTGTCCAGGCTTCTGTTTCTCTTGATTTAATTTTGTTACTGGCACTTGAACACGGGGCCGTGCCCGGACAACACGGGGCCGTGTTCAGCGCCCAGTAACACAAAATTTTTGCTTTTTAACACCATTTTACACATCTAATCAACCTAAAAATTTATTTTTGGGACACATTGAGGACAATGTGTAATTTAAGTGTGGGGGGGATGCTAAAACCTTGAAAATTTTGCAAGTCCTAATAACAAGCCTTACACAAAACTCTATTGGAACCGCTAATCACCCCAAATTTTTTCAAAAATTTCATTTTTTTTTTACTTGTCCAGGTTTAACTCGGGAAATCCAAGTTCTCAAAAAGGTTATATTTTTACGAATTTACAACCGATAGCGTCGTGATAAAAAGAACCAACATAAGAAAATTATAAAAAAAAGGGGCATGACAAGCTTAGTTAAAATTTGATTATATATACTTGGTCACATAAAAACCCATTCCCACAAAAGTGAGTTTTGAGCCTTTATTGAGCATACAAAATTACATCTTTAGACTAAATGCTCATTTTTCGTTTCTTGTGTGAATAGCCGCTTGGTTCTTACGACTCTAGAACTTGCCATGACGATACATTCCCGGTCCTTATCAACTTAAACCCGAGTAAGTAAATGATAGAGGCATTAGGACTAACCTTTTTATTTCTACACCATTATTTTTCTTTTTCTTTTACCACCTACCCAAAAATCCCCCTAGTTAGCCCCTTTGAGCCTAAACCTTTTCATTTCATAACCCAACACCCTTTCACCCACCAAAACCTTTTTCATTTTTACCCTTTGTTTTAGTAACAAATTCGGTTTTTCGTATGGTCAAAAAAAAAAAAAAAAAATTGTGTTGATGATGAAGCAAAAGAAAATAAACAAACAAGTTTATCAAAAATAGCTTTGTTTGAATAATAGCTTCATCAGAATAAGAGTTACAAAAATAGAAAAGTCCTACGAAAACCGACACTTGTTACGTTTTTTTTCACCCTTTTTTGCTACTAACCACTAACCCAACCACCTACCTTTAACCCAAGCCTAACCCTTAAACCACAAAGTCCTCTTGATATTTACAAAGGTATATAAGTTAAAAAGGAGGAGGATTGATTGCTTAGCAAGCTTATGGTAGGAATAAGTTTCATGCCGCTCTCGAGTGATTCACTAAAAATACACCTTCGACCGAGTGTGAGTGATTTCTCCCGTGAGGTATGTGAACTTGTATATAAATAGAATTTTAAAAAGGCATGCTATGCCCTAATAAATAATTTCTCTTATGAAAAGTTTTAAATAAATCATGACGAATAGGATTGTAAATAAATAAAAGTAAAACTTCCTAAAGAATCTTGGAAATCCCGACACTCTACGACAAGCCCAAAACCTTCTCTTCTACCTATTCCATTTGGGAGTGTAAGCCACATATTAAAGAGTTTTGCTTGAGGACAAGCAAAAGTTCAAGTGTGGGGGTATTTGATGTGTGTAAAATGCAACATATATATTACATCAAATAAGGCACAAAACTAACCCTTTTTAAGTACTAATGTTGGAAAAAGAGTGTTTTTGTCTTCCTTTTGTATTTTCAGGATTAAATGAGCTCAAATTCACAAAAGAAGCAAAAAGACAGCTAAATCTAACATAAATACAAGGAAAGGAACAATAGTGGACTGCCCGACCCATCAACGGCATCTTCCCAAGCAAACTAGAGAAGGCAGAAGACTGAACACGCCCCGTGCTCAGCCAGCACGGGGCCGTGCCCAAGAAGCAGCAGAAAAGACAAACCTATAGAAGCTTCTATTGCCCACCACGGGGCCGTGTCCAGTGAGCACGGGGGCGTGTCGAAAGTACTGCAGGCGCATTAATTGTAATTGCGAATTACAATTAATGAAGAGAGAGAATGTCAGACAGGCACGGGGCCGTGCCCAGCGGACACGAGGCCGTGCCCAGCCTTCTGTTCAGCCTATAAATAGGAGTGCTTGGTTTCATTTCAACTCATCCCTTGGCACACCACCTCTCTCACACTTCATCCACCACCCACCACCATCACAACACCATCATCCACCACCATCATCCATTGTCCATCGTAGAGTGTGTGAGTCGTCTCGGGATCCAAGATTGATCGTAAGAGTTCTTGACAATCAAGGCCATGTTTGCCTAAGTCTCTTACATCACTTGGTGAAGACAAAGTGTCTAGTATAATACTTTTTATTTCTAATCTTTTGCACTTTTTATTTGGTTTTGTATTAATGACTTTAATAACTAGTTACTTATGTTGAAGGTGATCTTTTCTTATCGTTTGTCCGTGGTGTCTTGGCATTATTTTACTGTCTATATAAAATAAAGGATTTTCACCATTCATATCTCCACGGTCTATATGGAGATATGTTGGCTACCTGGTCGGGGGTTAAGGGAACGGTTTGGTAAAGGTCTTGCCATTGTTCAGCGTTTAGAGGTCCTGCAATGGACCTGGGTCAAATTTAGTAGGACCTCCTTCAATACTTCACGGTATTGGATGGCGGGGGTCCAAACTCTTTGATCCCCTCATAAGTTAACTACTATTAATACTATAACCCGGCTATTTAGGATTGTATCCCTGCTGACTCAGACTACTTAGCCGAGGGTAACGTCACCGCCAAAAGCGGGGCCTACCACAATACTGCATTAATAACTTAATTCATTATCTTCCAATAATCCACCCTTTTAGGATTGTATCCTTGCTGACTCAAACTACTGGGGTGAGGGTAACGTCACCTTCAAAAGAGGGGCCTACTACAATAACTAAGATAATCTCTTAATTATGTGCAAAAGTGCGGAAATAATCAAAGGTTATACTAGATACGAGTCGGAACCAAGTGATTCATCTTGTCTATCTGTTTTTATTTTTATTTTATTTTCAGCATTTTAGTTAGTTTTTATTTTTCTTAGTTTAAAAAAAAATTTTAAAACTTTTGATTTTGATTAGACGTTGAGGATAAACCGGTACTAAAAGCTCTTGTGTCCTTGGACGACCTCGGTATCTTACCAACGCTATACTACGCTCACGATGGGTGCACTTGCCCATATGTGTGTTTAGTGTTAGTAAAATATCGTGTTTTATAAATTTAAAACTTGGCTAAAATAAGTGTTAAAGGGGCTTAAAATATACACCTAATATATATAACACTTCACACACATCAAGTATCTACAAGAAGGGGATGTCCTGAAGGATGAAAACCCTAGAGCTTTTAGGATGAAGGTATCTCGTTTTACTTTAATAAATAATATCTTGTATAAGAAATCTCTTGCAGGACCATATTTGAGATGCTTGGAGGATCCCGAAACCAAGGAGGTACTTCAGGATATACATGAAGAAGACTGTGGTAACTATACTAGGGGTAGAGCTTTGTTTTCAAAGGTGCTGAGAACAGGATATTATTGCTCAACCATGAGAAATGATGCTATGGAATATACCCAGAAATGTGATGAATGTCAGAGACATAGTAACATACTGCATCAGCCCGCAAAACCATTGTATCCTATCATATCCCCTTGGCCATTTATGAAATGGAGGATGGATATAGTGGGAAAGTTTCCAAAGGCTCCAGGAGGAAAAGTTTTTATGTTAGCAATGACAGATTACTTCTCTACATGGGTTGAAGCAGAAGCTTTTGTCCAAGTTAGGGATCAAGAAGTGGTATCTTTATAAAAAGGAATACCCTGACAAGATTCGGGATAACGACCGAGATAATTTGTGATAATGGCTCCCAATTTATCAGCAAAAGGACTACAGATTTTTGTGAGAGTTGGGGCATAAAGATGATTACATCAACACCGGTGCATCCTCAAGCTAATGGGTAGGCAGAATCCTCAAACAAGATAATCGTCAATAACTTGAAAAAGAGGTTAGGTGCCAAAAAAGGAAGATGAGCTGAAGAAATACCATTTGTCCTGTGGGCAAATCGAACAACTGCAAAAAAATGCTACTGGGCAGACCCCATTCTCATTAGCAGTGATCTCAACTGAAATGGTGATACATATAGCTAGATCAAGCCTAAGAAATCTTGAGTCAAATCCTGAAGCCTTATGTCAAGAGTTGGATATTGTTGATAAGACAAGGGATGTAGCAAAACTAAGGATGGCAGCATACCAGCAGAGGATAGCTAAGTCTTACAACATAAATATAAGGACAAGAAGATTCCAAGTTAGGGATTGGGTATTGAGAAAAGCATTTCAGAATACAACTAATCCTGCCGATGGAAAACTAGCCCCAAAATGGGAAGGACCATATAAGATAGAATCAGAATCCGGAAAGGGAGCATACAGACTCAAGACCATGGAAGGAGATATGCTACCAAGATCCTGGAATTCCATACACTTCAAAGCCTATTACAAGTGAGTTTAGAATTTAAATTCTAACTCAGAATGGTATGAACTCTACCTTATTTAAATATGTTTAATTTATCTCATTTGTTATTCTTTTTTGAAACCTTGTACTGACTTAAGCGGCTAACACCCACTCTCACCTTAGTTTGAAGGTGTCTTGTAGGGATACATTTCAGGATGACACTCCAGGATATTTGCTTAAGATAAATTGAAAGACTAGAGGATTGGCCCCCTCTCTCACGTTTAAGGGATTTATATCCCTTCAAAGGTTTAAAGGTATCACCTTTCTCTTGATTTTGGTTTAAACACTCCGCCTGGAGCGCAAGTTATCTGGGTATAGTTCAGGATGGCGGGACCAGTTCATGTAACAGTGGATGACAATTTCGTTATTATTGGCTATATCCTGGATCCTTACGGTATATGAGGATTGATCACCCTCTCTCACGGATGAGTATTTTCATACTCTCTAAGGTTTAAAGGTTTTCACATTTCTAAGTCTTGGAGTTTATACACTCCTGCCTGTGACGCATGAAACATGGGTTTATCCCTAGAAAAACACGGAATTTTGGGTAGTCCCAAAGTTATGTTAAACTGTGATTGTGTTTATACACATTTCTTTATTAATGGAAGATTGCAAAGTTTAATCACTAAGCAAAGGATTACTTAAGTAGGCTATATGCTGATGAAACGCCTTGTACGGACAAGGGACATCTATGCTGGGGACATAGCAAATGGTCCTAAGGTTAATTATGAAGTGCTACCTAAGTGTTTCTGGTATGGATTCCTATTTCTCCTAAGTTCGAAGTCCTTATCTGAATAAACAGGATATTTTTTAAGAAAAGTTATATTTTACTAAATTTCAAAAAAGAAAGTTTTGGAACTAGAATGGTAAAACAATCAAGATCATACTAATATCCTGATCAGGATACTGAGACTAAATTTTTCAAAACAACATGTAACACAAAGATAAGGTCGAAAGGTTAGTTTAAAGCATATTAACATAAACAGTTGAAGGCTTCGTCCTGAAAACAGCAGGATCCCTCCACCTTCAACTGTTATACAGATCTAAGTGCAGGAAAATAAAATTGTTCTAAGTGCAGGAAATGTAAATTGTTTAAAGATTACAAACCATTCATATTAAAAAGTGGGCTCCGGCCTAGGCATCATTATCCATCATCGCCCACTTCGCTGCCATCATGGGGGAGCACCATCACCAGCATCCTTGACTCCACCTTCACCAGCATCCGCCCCAGCCTTCGTCTTATCACCCGCTTCAACCGCTGCCTCTGCCGCCTTCGAAGGCTCACCAGTCCCAGATTAGGCAGGATACGACACATGGCTCCCTCCCAGGTCACTCAACTTAGCCACCCAAGAATCAACCAGCCAGGTCGGGCATTCGAAGCCTGCATCTTTAGCCTCATATGCCATTTTTATCCTGGCCTGAAGAAGGGAGACAACAACCGAGTTTTTAAGACCGTCCCTGAAGGAGGACATCGCCTGCTCATGTTCGACCTGTGCAACAGCTAGTTCGACTTCGGCATCCAGGGTGACCTTTTCAGCTTGTCCTCATAATGTTGAGTCTTGGCCTCAGCAATCTTCCCCTGGTCAGCTATAGTGACCTCGGCTTTTTTCAGTTTAGCCTCGAGGGTCTTCACTGCCTCATAAGCCTCGGTGTACAGGGCCAACAGATGTTGCACACCTTACGAAGCAAAACACATGTTTCATTAATACAGACTATCCAGGATACAGACTCAGTTACAGGGTCAGGATATTTACCTTGTTGAGGAAGGAAGTCATAGGCTCAAAGGAGTCAACAAAGCTGAGGTCATTGTAGGAGAAGCCTTCAGGAGCAGCAGCAGCAGTATCAGAGCCCTTTCTCTTTTTGGACCCGGAAGCATGGGCCCTAGTCTATGTAGGTCTGGGAGGAGGAACAGACGACTTGGAGCTGGTAGTGGCCAGTGTCTCCTTCTTCACTTGGACAGGCCCCGAGTAGCTGTCCAGTTCTTTGAGATCAAAGACGATGTGATCTTTGGCAGAGGCTACACAAAAAATGGAGTAATTTCAAACTTAATCATAAAATATCTTGACTAACAAAATTTATACAGGAATGTTGAGATCAGAAACCCTTACCAGACATATTAGAGCTGGAATGTTTGCTTGAACTTGCTTGGTTTGGGAAAAAGCTTCTTTCGATCTCAGGCAGTTTATAGATGGCTTCAATCCTTGCCACTGATTCGGGAGTCAGAGGAGCTAGCTTCCTGAAATCCACTACACAAAAGAAAATGAAGATATCAGTTCAGGATACTGAAGTAGGATAATTTTGGGGATATTCCTAAAACCCTAAATCATACCCTTAGTTAACCACTTCACCGGTAAACTGTCACCATTAGGGATGGAGTTCCTTTTTACAAATAAAACTTGGTTTTCCACTCTTCCTCGTTCCTGGCGGCCCAAAGGATAAGAGGGTTGTTAGAGGTAGAGTAAAGCAAGAATCGACTGGACCCGTGGGATCTTAAACGGTAAACTATGGGAAGATCTTTGATGCTAAGACCAGGGAGGTGATTCTTCTTAATACAGTCAAGCACGATTAAAATCCTCCAAACCATGGGCATGGTTTGGCTGAAGCTTAGATTGGTGGTCCGGAAAAACTCCATGATAAAATCGGAAAAGGGAAATCTCAAACCCAAGGTGAAAGGGAAAGCTAAGAAACAAAGTCACTCGCTGGACGACATATCTGATTGGAGATCCCGATCAAATGGCCGAAAGATCGCACCATCCGGGAAAGCACCTGAAGAATGGAGAGTTGCTATGTCAACATTGTCGAAGGAGCAGATCTCTCGCTCCGGATTTTGGAGCAAATCTTGGGGTGTGAATGTCGGAGCTGAATCGCCAGAGGAGGAGCGAGTTCTTTTTGCCATAACTGACTAAGGACGAAGAAGACGGAGATGAAAAGGGTTAGAGATAGGGAGAGAATATTACCTTTTTAATCTCTACAATGACAATTAAAAGAAAGGAAATTAGGAGAAGATATAGGCATGCAATGAGTGAAAATTTCATGGGGAGTTATTCCATGTCACATCATATCTTCAATCCATTAAGGGCCTTGAAAAACTAAAAATATAACCGTTAGATTGGGTATATCCAATGGCAATATTTTTTGGGACAATTGTTATGGGTGGAATTTTGAACCCATATCCTGACAATATTTCTTGATTTTATGTTAGCTATCTGTCATCAGGATACCGAACCAGGATATTGGGAACATCCTGCGGGAGTATCTTGATTATCACTAACGATTTGCTTGTAGGTTGTGGCTGCAGGTAGTTAACGTTCACAAAGACTAAGTCCCCTGAAGACTCGCTCAAATTAGTTGGAAGAAAGACGTTGAAGCCGAAAGAAGTGGTCTGCAACGGTCGTTAAAGAATATTTAGAGTATCCCGGAATAATAGGATAGTTTGTTTATTCATGTAACTATATATACGAGGTGCCGGATCATAGGAACACACACACTCTCGAGCTCTCATACTTGTACACTCTCTCATTCTAGCTGCAATCACACTCAAACAGTCACAATTCACAATCGTTGTAACACTTAGATCTGATTCGAGCATTATCCTGACATTGTATCCTAGTTATTCAAGCAATAAGAAGAACAAGGTAGCTGACGATTGTCAGCTCCCGAGGTTTTGTGCCGGCGATCTAAATTGATCAAGGGCTTTCCTCGTACATCTCGTGTCCACATTTACTTTTCTTGTATGTTATCTATTAAGTGTTAGAGTTTGATAGCCTCGAACTATATCTTGAAACTGTTATTATTTTCAATCAAGTTAACACATTTTTGCAAACATCAATAGCACACTACCTCACAGACTAAATTTAATCACTTAATTGCTTCGGTAATTTTTGACCAAAACAGTATCCTTCTCTTTCGGTTTGGTCAAGTATATAACTTTCCTTAACCATTTATTCTTAGTGTACTTCCCGGGTTCGAGTGTTTTAAAATACCCCTCACATACACTTTAAATCATTTTCTTTTCTAGTATTTTCAATTGAAACTCATTTCATAGTTAATTCTTATCGGATGTCTTGATCAAGCCTAGAACCGAACACATTTAATCTTTAACCTTGAGCTCTGATTACCAACATGTAAGACCCGGACTTACATAACTAAAAATTCATATAAAAGTGTCGCATTTTTATACAAGCAATGCAAATAAACGTCCATACAAAATTTCAGGTTTGATAAAAAACTTCATAAGTATTTAAAACACTTCAACACGTTAACGTTGTTCGGTTCATAAAATAACTAAAAAAAAAGCGGAAGCTTGATCTTCGGTTGTGTTCGATTCTTCATTATGCTTGATCTTCATCCGTAACATCATAGCTATCACCTATATATCAAATATCATCTCACACATAAGTTATATGATGCTTAAACGTAGTTTGATAACCAAGTTTACCAAAACAAACAAACAAAAAGATGGTGAGAAGACCCGCCGTAAGCTACGACATGTATGTCGTAACTTACGGCACCCCTTTTCTGTTGTTTCCAGCCATCCCCAGCCGTAACAGCCGTAGGTTACGGCTGGGAGCCGTAGCCTACGGTGCAGCCCAGCTGCATCATTTCCATTCTTGTCCCTTTTTTTACAAACATGTCTATAACTTCCCGATTACTTATCTGTTTCGCACGAAAAATGTTTCTACGTGACCGAAAAACATTTGCCAACATTCTTATCTTATAAACCCATAACTCGGGTTTATAACTTTATGTTTTACGCTATCGGTTCTAAATTTATATGTTTATTTATTTGACCCGTTTGCATGTTTATGCAATCGAGACTATGAAATTTACATCTTTTTCGCAAGAACATCATTTTTACGACTTTACCCAATTACCCGGGTTATTAAATTTGCGTTTCACGCATCTATTACCCGGTTTGCGTTTATGCTTATTCAACCCGTTCAACCTTTTAATGGTCGAACTTAATTAGTCCGAATTATTTTCAAGAATTCACAATCTTCCGATTATGACCCATTATCCGGGTCCATTGATTTATTGTTCGTGTTCCCGTTACCAGATTTATGCATGCCTTCGTAAATTTAACCCTTCAATCGGGTTTATGCCGAAGTCATTACTCTCGCACCCATTTCGATATGCGTTACAACTTCGTTTTGACCCATTTGTTTGTTCGTGTGAAATCCATCACTTGGAACAAACCAAACTTATTATTACTTCGTTATTTGACCCATTTGGTTGTTTCATGTGAAAACCCTTACTATAAACAAGCCAAACTCATCAACATTCCTTTTTTTGACCCGTTTGGTTGTTTCATGTGTAATCCATCACTTTAAACAAACCAAACTTTATGAGTAATTACCATTATTCAGTCATACACAAATAACACATAATTTAACAGAAACACAACGAAGCGTAAAGCCACGTACCTTAAAGCTTTCCTTTCAAGCGCATGTCCGCCCCAGCTTGACCACTCGATGCTTCACCCAAATTGCCTATAGAGTTCAATCCGATTTATCATTTAGAACCCATAGTAGAATTTATGATTCATAAACTTGTAAGTATTCAATTACAAGGTTCATGTTATGATTCTTCCACACCTTTCAACAACTCACATTCACTTAGGCATTATATTAAACACATTATGGGCATGGATTTTTACACCAAGTTTATTAAGTTTTCACTTCAACAATTACCCATGTTTTCCCACCTTATTAAGTCAATATGACTAGTATAATCGATTAACATCTAGAGCTCACTATATTAACATCAAATACATCAAATTTACTACCACAATTCATGTGTTCAACATACCTACAAAAACCCACTTACATATACATAGTATATTACCCTAATACTTAATCATAACATTTTCTCTACCATTATTCATCAAGGGTTTGCCTCAAATCATATGGGCACTACAAATTTTATCACAATTTCAACAATCCCTACTTCAACTGCACATCATAAGGTTCATCAAGAAATCACTACTTCAACATATACTAGATTTTTGACATACCTTATGATGAGATGATGTTGTAAACTCTAATTTATCAAGCATGCATCAAAATCACTTTGATTTTCAGTTGAATTAGATGGATTTTGTTAAGTTACATCAAAACAGAAGGTAGACGGGCAACAAGCTACGCCGCCACCCCTTTATTTAAAAAAACAAAAAGCAAACGAACTGATATGTTAACATACACTAAGAACTATTTTTTTTTGCTTAAGAACGCAAAGAACGATTTTCATACACTCCGAAACTGGCTCAAACGAATTTTGATAACTCGTTACAATAGTGTTGGAACTCATTAAAGCTAAACTATAAATTTTAAGATCGTAAGATTCAACGAGTCAGTTCCAACGCCGCTACGCCGCTGAAATGAGTTGAATCGGAGTTCGTTTGAGTCGGTTTTAGAGTCCTAAAAGTCATTCTTAGGCAAAAATTAGTTCTGATGTGATCTTTCATACACACACACACACACACACACACACACACATATATATATATATATATATATGGTTAGGTTAACGTACAAATGCCCTTATCGTACATTACGTACGCTACAATCTCAGCCGTCCGATCATCTTCCCGCATTGAATTCGCATGTTGTTTTTTTTTACCACATGCGAAATTGTTACAAAAAACAACATGCTATTTCATCAAAATTATCACATGCGAAATTGGTACAAAAAAACATGCGAATTCATCAAAAATCATCACATGCGAAATTGTTATAAAAAAAAACATGCGATTTTAAAAAGCGGGAAGATGATCTGACGGCTGAGATTGAAGCGTACGTAATGTACGATAAGCAATATTGTACAGTACTCTTTCCCTATATATATATATATATATATATATATATATGGGAAGGTTCAATTGAAAACCACTAGTTACTGTGAAAACTTAAAAACTAACTAAAAAAAGCCTAAAAAACAAACCATTTTTTTAACCAAATTTTCGCTACTTTTTATATATAAAAAAATTAAAAAAAAAACTTGTACTACACATGTGCACTACAATTTTTTTTTTTTGAAATTTTCTTATATATAAAAAGTAGCGAATTTTTATAAAAAATTGTAAAAAAAAATTGGTATGTTTTTTAGGTTTTTTTAGTTAGTTTTCGAATTTTCACAATAAAATGGTTCATTGGAGAACATTAAAAAAGTGGGGAACAAGGGAACACTCTAAAAAATTATACTTAACATGTTAAAAAATATTTTTTCCTAATTTTTTTGGTACTTTTTCTTATAAATAAATGTAGAAACATTTTTAATAAAACAATGAAAAACTAAAAATATAAAAAAAAATGTTTAAAAAACAGTTAAAAATATATGTATCTTATAAATTTAACTTAACATGTTAAAAATCAATTTTTTTAAAAAAAAAATTCAACGCTTTTCCTTATAAAAATGGGTAGAAACTATTGGAAATAAAAAATAATAATTTTTGTAAAAAATAATATTTACCCTTTTTTTAACTGTTCTTTTTATTTTTAGTTTTTGATTTTTTATTAAGAATGCTTCTACAAATATTTATAAGGAGAAGCGCCGCAAAAAAAATTAAAAAAATTGATTCTTAACATGTTAAGTTAAATTTTTAAGAGTGTTCCACGGTTCCCCAATTTTTTAGTGCTCCCCAATAAATCTCAAACTATATATATCACATATATTTGTAATTAAAAAATGTATATAGGATTTATGTAATTGTTACGGAAAAGTTTTAAAAGCTATTGGAAAATTGTTGGATTTTATTTTCTCAAAATTAAAAATATTATTAGAAACATAGTTTGGGGATAAAAATACTTATCTGACTTTAAACAACCTACGACGTGAAATGGTTTAATGTCGTACGTACCTCTTCCTCTTCTTAACCGAATCGAATTTGGACTCGGTTGGTGCGAAGTTTGTTCATATATCGTACCTGAACCATATGGTTCTGTCTCCCTTCTCACTATATCAAAGTCATGAAAACTTGAGTTTCTTTCACCACCTTTTATACTCCACACGTGACACTCTTCTTCATTTAAACGACGCACACAAATGTAACGCAAGCTGATGTTGATAACTTGTTCAACTTCACCAAAACATTCCAAGTCTATGTTGAATATCTCTCGAAGGGAAGAACACTTTGAAATTGTTATCTGTTCTAGATGTTTCAATAATCGCATTGGATTGGTTGGAAATAGATTCTCAAGCTTATTACAGTCCAGCACTCTAACGTCTCTTAACATGGGAATATTATCAAATTCCTCCTCACTACTACTACTCGGCCATACCCACTTCAGATTCTTCATGTATCGAATTTCTACCTTTTTCAACTCGGAAATTCTAACCTGCAAAAATAGCTCCATCCAAACAATACAAATTATATTAATTATAATATTAGCTGATTGACATATACAAATCAATTATGTGTAATCAGCTACCTGACTATTAAAGAGTGCTTGTTGCAATGCAGAAGTATTTTTATTGTCTGGATAAATGCTAGTGATGCTGGGAAGTTCAATAACTTCCAGTTCAACCAGTTGCGGTAGCTCAACCACACTGTCAACCGGGAATAAACGTACAAGCTTTGGTAAGCGATATAAAGTTAAATACTTTAGCTCCTCAAAAATGATCATCTCGCCTTTACCATTTATCTCCCCATTGTAATCATGCACCAGTGCTTCCAAAACAGAGCATGAGAAAATTGTGAGGCGCTCAAGTTTCCTCAAACCACGTGTCACATGTGTTGGGAAGAGGTATTTCAACTTATCACAACTATAAACATGAAAGACTCTTAGATACAAAAAAAAGCTTTGATCATAAGGATTGACTGGAACAAAATCTTCAAGATGACTCATATGCTTCATACTTAAACTTAGACTCTCTGATTTCTTGACCAACTCATCAATTTTGTAGTCCACAAGGTCGCTTCTGTGCTCGTCCAAAAGGTTTAGTTGTAATGTAGTTTTGAATGAAATTTTTCTTTCATATTCAAAGTATTCACGACCTATAGATATCTTGAACTTATCAAGTTTCTCAAAGGATAGATCTTTTAGGTGGTTCATATCATATAATTCGACCTCTAATGCACAAAGTTGGCATGAAAGCATCTTTAACTCTTCCAAATTAGCATCCGTCAAGTGTGTTCGACCTCTAGAACACATCATATAAAGCTCTTCAAGTTTGACTAAATTTATAAAGACGCCATCATCAATATGAAGGTCGGCACATCCTGTCAGATCTAGTAACTTCAGCTTTCTTAGATTCCCTATCTTAGATGGTAACTTGCGGATGCCACAATAAGCAAGACTGAGCACCTCCAAATTCACAAGATCTCCAATGTAAGACCAATCAGACATCAATTTGCATTTATGGAGACAAAGTGATTTAAGGTTGGTCGAAAATTGAAGAGATGTCGGAAGCGGTGGATATTGCATGTTATAAAATGCAATGACTTTGAGATTTTCCATACTTGCATAAAAATCTTCCGGAAACTTGAGCGACTGATCCCCATCCATAAGTTGTATAAGAGAGAGGTCTGGGTACTTGAAGTCTCGCGGAAACTCGGACATACCCATGCATGTTAATGAAATTCTTTTGCAAGACTCATTCATTTCATCTCTACCCCATGAGGACACATCGCCATGGTTTACAATCCAAGCAAAATCACCTTCGGAAACTCTTGCTAGCACAAAAGCAAGCACAAGATCGTGCAATTTAACACATCCAAGCCGTTCACTGTCCATCAACAAATTAGCGTTTACGAGATTGCGCACACATGTATTTGTCCTGTCTCGAGCCTCTCTCAAAGTGGAAACATTTTTAAACAACTTTAGGCCCCATCCATGTCTAACCAGATCCTCTATTTGAATATCAGAGTCCTCGGGGAACAAGCCACAATGTAGAAAAATCTCTTTATCCTCATCTTTTTTTACATACTCGTAGCTTATTCTGATAATTTCTTGCACGTTATCATCAAGATCATGATTCTTCAGACGGTTAAGTGTGTCCCTCCACACATAACTTTCTTGAGATTTGAGGGTTGTGCCAATGAGCTTGATGGCAAGAGGCAAATTACCACATTTTTTGACAATATCACATCCAATTTGAAACCTATCTTGATCATGTTCTATAGAAACTCCAGTATATTTGGAAAGGAAATTTTGTGCTTCCGCGTCTGACAACACATTGACTCTGACTACTTGAAGAAGGGAAGTATCCGCAATTAGTGTGCAAACTTTTGAATCTCGTGATGTCAACAACAACTTTACGCCTTTTGGCAAAGGACTTGTTAGTCCAATATCCTTGATTTCAACCTTCTCCCACACATCATCTAATATAACTAGAATCTTTTTTTTATCCTCTTCTAACTTTTTTTTAAATTTTCTTTGGAGAGTATCTGCCCTTGCTGTTACAGTCGCTTCACGTAAACTTTCGCCTCCTATGCATATGGCTATGTCATTCTGAATAGAAAACATGTTAGGATTTCTCCCAAGAGTAACTTTCACAAAGAAATCAAACATCTTCTTGTCTTCTGCAACTTTTTTAAGTTGTTCCATCATGGTGGTTTTTCCTACACCACCCATTCCACACAAGGCTATCACTTGACTCTTGTTGTCGTCTTGTTGAAGGAGCTTCAATGCATCGTTGAACGGCACGTCTCTGGACTTGAAGTCATCTCCACCCAGTGACGATGATAACGGTTTAGAAGTGGTGGAGGACGTGGCTCTTCCAGTAGCCAATGGGGCATCGGTCCAAGTAATGTCAGAATATTTTGAAATAAGTTCTTGGATCCTCATAGTAGCCTTAGAAGCGTTTCTTCCCACTCGATACCTATTTTTCATGTGCAAACATCCAATGTCATCATTTGGGATGCTTTGGACTTGATCCTTGACCTTCTCAACCTCTCCCAACCAAGCCTCTACACGAGCAGGTATCTCTTTATCATTTGTTTCGTTTCTGTTCTTGTGCTCTATAACTTCAGTGCTTGTATCCACCAAATCTTTCAATTTATCTTTCATGCCCGTAACATGTTTTGTAGAGCAAAACACATATCCTAGGTGTTTCGTGATATGACGTGTAATAAATTTCACAACAGGAGCAACGGCTTGGTCATATAAAAACTGCTCCATTTTCCTGATCGAGACCAACAAATCACGCAAACATATCAACAAAAACAAGTTAGTCTAGTTTCAACTTCAAAAGTTAAATATTGCAAGAACACACAAATAAGAAAGTCAATTATCAAGTGATTTAGGGCCTTCAATAATCGAAAATGAAATCTTACTTACAAAGTTTATTTAGAATATTGTCATACTAAATAAAATAAATAAGAACGCAATCATACAGTTATGTACATGATCTTAATGTGAATTCAATACAATACTAGTTTTAAGCACTTAACTATGGGTTGGAAGAAAAAACCAAAACCACATCATCTTAATGTGAATTTAATACAATACTAGTTTTAAGCACTGAACTATGGTTGGAAGAAAAAATTAAAACCACCAATCATGTCTAGATCAAGTGGTGGAAGTAGGGCTGTAAACGAACCGAACAAACACGAACAAGACCTTGTTCGTGTTCGTTTGTTAAAAAATATACGTGTTTGCGAACCGTTCATGAACACTTATCGAACGGGATTTTATGTTTGTGTTCGTTTGTTAAGGGAATGAACTTGTTCGTGTTCGTTTGTTAATTTTAGGCAACGAACGTTGACGAACACAAATGAGCACAAACTAATGTTCATGAACACAAATGGAAACAAACGAATATAAACAGTCATTCATGAACATAATATATAATACACTGACACTTATTAGATATTTAATTTGTCAGAATTTTGATATATTTAAGTAAATATAAAAACTAAAAACATTAATGAACTATCGAACACAAGTGAACACGTTACCGAACGTTCACGAACATATACGAACGAACGCCACCTCTGTTCGTGTTTGTTCATTTAACTAAACGAATGAAATTTTTTGTTCGTGTTCGTTTGTTTAATAAACGAACGAACACAAACGAACTTCCCGCCGAACGGTTCACGAACTGTTCGACGAACGTTTGGTTCGTTTACAGCCCTAGGTGGAAGGCTTGCATTTCTACTAGGAGAGCAAGTTCAACTCCTACTTGGTGCAAAGTGAGGCATTGGTGGGCAATGATAGGAGACTCGGGGAAAGGTAGGTTCGATCCTTCATTTTACCGGTAATTTCACCATCATGCCTATGGGCGGGCGGTTGACCGGGTTTTCCCCGGAATAGGTGGTGAACTCGGGTTACTCTCGGAGTACTCGGTTTGGTCCAGTGGGTGTCCCGGGAGTGCTGGGGATTGATCCTGTTGTCCATTTAAAAAAAAACAATCATACTAAGACTTTAACTCTAATGGGGTGTTTGGTTTGCGGAATAATTTGGAATTGGAATTGGAATTTATATAAGAACTAGAATTTGAAGAAATTGGATTTGGAATTTAAACATTCCAATTGGAATTGGAAACTGTTGGAATTGGAATCTCAATTCCATTTTTGTTGTGTTTGGTTGTCAAATGAATTGGAATCCATCACCCCGGCATCCACAACCACCAGTTCGGGTCGAAACGGTACCGGTCAAAACGGTTCACGTTGAAACGGTTCGGAACGAAACGGTGCGCGTCGAAACGGTATGCGTCGAAACGGTACGGGTCGAAACGGTTCGATTCGAAATGGTACGGGTCGAAACGGTTCGATTCGAAATGGTACGGGTCAAAACGGTACGCGTAGAAACGTTACGGGTCGAAATTGTTCGCGTCGAAACGGCCTGAGTCGAAATTGTTCGCGTCGAAACGGTTCGGATCGTAAAGGTACGGGTCGAAACGGTGCGGATCGAAACGGTACGGGTTGAAACGGTGAAGGTCGAAATGGTCGAAGATTCCAATGAATTTACTTTAATTACTTCACAAATAGGAAGGATTTTGAATTCCTTTAGTTAAAGGAATTTGAAGGAATTCATGCCTAATTCCAATTCAAATTCCATTGTCAACCAAACACAAACACATGAAGATTGGAATTGGGATTCCAATTACATCAAATTCTACGAACCAAACATCTTAAGAGATGGAATTCAAATTCCAATTCTCTTAAATTTCATTGAATTCCTTCAAACCAAACGCCCCCTAAACTCAAACCGTTGTATAAATTTAATTTAGATAAAAAAAATTCACTTTTGCCCTTAGACTTTTCATTTTAGTAGTTTAGAGTTTTGGGTTTTAGAAGAAAGCCAAATATACATACGTGAAGCTTACTGGGAAAGAAACAATGTGAGATTCAGGAGGAGGAAGCAATAGAAAGATTATACATAAAAGAGGTTGGTTCCTTTTTCTAATTTCAATGTCTTATTTTAAAGAGCAAATTGCATTTTTCGTCCTTTATGTTTCAATGTTTTATCAGATATTGTCCTTGAACTTCTAAAATTACACCGGCTCTCTTTTACGTTTGCACATGATGACAAACGGTGTCCTTATAGCTTAACCCAGTTAAGTTTTTTTTGTTAACTCCATGCATGTGCCAACTCATGTGAGGGCATAATAGTCTTTTCGCCTCTTTTAATAAATTAAAAGAAAACAAGAAACTAGAAACTAGAAGTAAAGTACATGAAAACATTCTCTCTCTACCCACGCTCTCTACTTTCTCTCTCTACAAATACACCCTGTTTTTATACCCTTAATTTCAACCTTGATTTAATCAAGATCAAAGCTTTTTGGTCGTTCACATCTTTTTCAACAAACACAATAAACATCGAAGAACCATAATGAAAGATCAACAAGCAGGTAATAACAGTAGTAGTAGTGGCAGTGACAGTAGTAGTAGTACGACACACGAAGGGGCTTAGTTCCAACCGCACTTATGGTTACAAACCGGTAGCAACAGGGCAATTGCAATCGTTTTGCGATCTTAAATGCGTTCGCAAAAGCCCATTTTTCTATAGTGAAAGGGATATGGGTAATTTAAGATTGGTTAGGTATATATGAAGCTAGATTTTGAAATATATGTTATTCCCCGATTATTAATAAAATTAAAAAACAGAAAAAGAAACAGATGATGTAGCATGGAATTGATGAAGAACAGAATCAAGACAAGACAGAAATAAATTCATACATAATTAAAGCTAATTGATGAAGAAAATACCTCTCTTTTGCTTTCGATCTTCTTCTTCAAAATCTTTGGTTGAGAATTATGTACTGGTAAGTGTAAACGGAAACAAAATGATTGATTAGTATTGAAAAGAAACAATTTATATAATATAAATTTACAACAATATTAGGCTTAAGAGGTTGTACTTTGTGCATATTTGGTGTTATGCACTTTGTGATGTTGTACAAAGGCTTTTGTACGTACAAATTGTTGGTTCAACTTTTTCCATCTGCTGCCACGTATGTTTTTCATTTATGAGTCACCAGTTGAAATCTAGGAAAAAAAGGAGAGATTAGGTGTCTGATTCCTTCACAGAGACGCTAGAAAGTTGGTTTCTACCCATTCCTGGTTCAGTGGTCGTAGAAACCGGCGATAACAGGCGGCGGCTAGGGTTTCATCTCTATGGATAGACGCTCTGGCGGTTCAACATGAGGTTGGAGAAGAAGATAAGAACTACAACGGTAATATGCTGCTGGCGGGGCGACGGCGGTTCAAGTGTTGGGTTCATTCGACCCGCCTAAGGCTATCGATTTTGGGTTGTTTGTTCTACAAACTAGGTTTTCTTCTTCAATTTACGCTTTAACTCCTTTCATGATGCAATTAGTTTCTAATTTTTATGAAATTTGTTGGTATTACAGATGCCTCCAATTACGATGAATTCAACAGTTACTAGAGCAGAGTGATAAATTGATTTGGGCGAAACTGAATATGGAGTAGGTGATGTTATCAAAGACGTTAAGAACAATGTAAGTTAGGAATATAAAGTTCTACAAACATGTTTTAGATGTCCAATCAAAGTGATTTTAATGTCACAATAAACGAGCAGGTGCATTAACATTATTTATTCAAGATGGGTTTTTCATCAATCTATAACTTGATATCAGTATATGCAAGAGACTTAAACCAAACATAACTTTTAAAATTTTAAAATAAAATAAAGTTTCGTTTTTTTTTTTTTCATAAATTAGTATCAAGTTGAATGATGCTTGCACTAACAGTATCAAATCCACTTAGTTCCATTTGTTGTGAGTATCCTTTAGGGGTTGATGTTCATGAAACACCATAGAATTAAAGTAAAATTTATGTTTTCCCTTCAAAAACTGATAATTATAGGAGGTTGATGCTACTAAAGTTCTTAAGAAACCGGGATGATTTCTGTGTTTTAAAAGTAATGTGTTTGACTTCAAAAGTTAAAGTTTGCATGTTTAACCTATTGTAGTCCATTTCATTCCGAAAACAACAGTCGTCAGTTGCTCTATACTTGTTCTTTAGGCTGGAATCTTTTATAAATGTGAGGTGGTGTTTGGATGTGTGTTTTGAACATGATTATGAGATATTGCATAATCAGAATCTAAGATAGCCTATTGTAGTATAACATATGCTAGAAAATAGTGTGTAGATACTTTTCTACTATTTGAAACTATAATAATCTGATGAGCATATGCTGAATGTTTGGCAGTATGCAAAGTGTAACATTATGGGTGGGTACGTTGTTGACTTTGGTGACCAACGAGTATTTCGACCAAGTATATTATTTCTTTTATAGGTTTCATTATGTATCCGTCATGTGTAACTATTTTCTTGGAGCTATTATTTTCCCTTTGTTATAAGTGTTGTTAATATGCAATGTCTCTACTCAAGCAATGTTAGGTAATAAAAAGTGGTATTCTTGTTATAATTGAAAAGAAACAAAAGGAGGATTAGTGGGGTTTTATATAATTGAAAAGAAACAAAATGATTGATTAGTGGGGTTTTATAATAGTAAGTTGAGTAAACTTCAATTTTCGTCCCTGTGGTTTGCTAATTTTAACACTTTCAGTCCAATAGTTTAAACATTGCATTTATCATCCATTAGTTTGCTGATTTTAACAGTTTCAGCCCATTAGTTTCCTGATTTTAACAGTTTCAGTCCACACCAGTGTTACTGGTGTGGACTACTGGTGTGGACTGAAACTGTTAAAATCAGGAAACTAATGGGCTGAAACTGTTAAAATCAGCAAACTAATGGATGATAAATGTAACTCATAAACTATTAGACTGAAAGTGTTAAAATCAGCAAACCACATGGACGAAAATTGAGGTTTACTCTAGTAAGTTTCATAGTTGGTCCCCGAGATTTGAGCCAAAGTTCGGTTTTCGTCCATCTTTTTTAATTTTCTACGTTGGAACGCCAATCATCTATTTCTTGTATTCCTAGTCACTAATTGAGTTGTTTTTTCTTTTAGTTTAGGAGCAATTTTAATTTTAATTAGAGGGGGCAATCTTGACCCAAAGCCTTCCAAGTGGGTCAGTTTGGGTTGCTTTTAAAATTATATGGGTTGGTTTGGGTAAGATATTTTAACTAAATGGGTCACAATGGGTCACTTGAAATTCCATCTTGTTATTTTCGGGTCAAAGCGGGTTGACAACATTAAAAAAATGGGTCGATGTGGGTAGTCTTAAAAAACTATATGAGTTGGTTTGGGTAAGATATTAAAACTTTTAATATAGCAGCCCCCTAAACTAACAAATTTGTTCATGTTAGTACCTCTATCTAGACCATCTCCATCTATATAATTTAACTAAACAATATATTTATCTATAAATTTTGTTTATTTTTCAAAAACCTCTCACATCCAACTCTATATATTTATCCTATCTTACTCACAAACACTTATTTTACTTTTTTTATATTTCCTACACACTTACAATAAGAATATAAAGAGTTATGTGCAAACTTCTAATTATGTGCAAACTTCTAAATATAGTGATGTACTTTAGTTCCTATAGTTTTTTTTTTATCTATTATAGATATTCTAATATAGCGATGTTTTTGTTGTTTCCTCTATTATTTTCTCTATATCTATAATTGAAATGCAATTATATCTTGTGTGTTTGTTTATTTTTTTGTTTGTTGTTTGAGCACCCTTCAATTTCATTTCTGTACATTTCATCTCAAAATGATTTATACGTTGTTGGTATTTTCTATCATGTTAGCTTTACTTTTGTAGCCTTAATATGAGAATCATTTGTGTTATTGTGTACACTTCATCTCAAAATGATTTCTGCAATTCTCTTTTGGGACCCACCTTTTAAATTCGTGGTCGGTCACTGGAATGGCAAAAAAAGAAAAAAAAAGTGAAATTAATTCTACTCAAATGGATTAACACACAACTGACAAGGTATTTGTGAAGAGAGTAAATAATCATATGACTACTATATGCATGTGATGTAACATTATTTTGTTTTTCTGTAAGACTCGTACTTATAAGTTATAATGCTTAAAATATCGTTAAAATGCCTACGTTAACCACATTTCATGTACCATAAAGCAGGTTATTATACAAAGCAACGTAGTAGATGGGTTACACATAACAAGTCGGCATTTGAAATTTTCAAGAAAACTTAAACAAAAAGCGGAAGTTAACAAACTTTTAGGAATTGTTCGGTTCTTGACGTGGCTTGATCTTCATCCGATGCTCAAACTTAGTTGTTACCTACCACTAGATTTTATTTAAACAATTAGTATTCAAGTTATTTGACCAGAAAAACAAAAACATTTTTTCTGATTCAGGGTGGCCCCCCGCCACGCGGAAGGGTTAGCCCATTCTCTCGCATGGCGCGGGGGCTACTTAGTTAACCAGATCCATTGACTGGCTCCCCCTCGCCACGCTGAAGGGCCAGGTCTCTCCCACATTCAACTCTCTATATTTACCACTAATTGAAAAGAAACAAAAGGAGGATTAGTGGGGTTTTATAATTGAAAAGAAACAAAAGGAGGATTAGTGGGGGTTTTGTAATAGTAAGTTTCAAGGCAGGTCCCCGAGATTTGAGCCAAAGTTCGGTTTTCGTCCATCTTTTTTAATTTTCTGCGTTGGAATGGCAGTCAAGTATCTATTTCTAATTGTATTCCTAGTCACTAATTGAGTTGGGTTTTTTTTAGTTTAGGAGCAATTTAGTTTTAATATAGTTGCACCCTAAACTAGCAAATTTGTTCATGTTAGAACCTCCATCCCTATCTATATAATTTAACTAAACAACATTTTTATTTATAAATTTTGTTTATTTTTCAAAGATCTCTCACATTCAACTCTCTATATTTACCACTATCTTTCTCATAAACACTTATTTTACTTTTTTTTTTTTTTTTTTCCTACACACTTACAATATGAATATAAAGAGTTATGTGCAAACTTCTAAATATAAAGTTATGTGTAAAAGATAGACCAACACATAAAACATAGAAAATAATAACTAAATCGACTTACGACCACACATTGCGATGAGGCTCTTAAACCACAAAAAGAAAAAATAACGTAAAAACGTTAAACCATACACGGGTGTTGCAGCGTGTTAATTCACAAATTTTAGACTAAAATGTAAAACGACAAATTTATTAAAGGTAAAAAGTATAAAGAAATAAAATTGAAAGTGAAAAAGTGTCAGGGTAAAAATTAAAAAAATATGTTTTGACAAAGTTGTAAAAGAAGAAAAGTATAAGATAAAAAGTGTAACAAAACTGAATTAGTAACTTTTACTCACGAATCAACCTTAATGAATAATATATAGTTAACTAGATTAGAAACCCGTGTATTACACGGGCCGAATAAATGTAAATTTATATACTATATAATAAAATAATATATCTTTAAAAACTTTGTTTATTACACAAATTGAATACATGTAATTTTATATACTAAAAATTAAAAAGTTATATCTTTAAAAACCTCGTATATTGTTATACAGGTTGAATAAATATAATTTTATACATCCAATAACGAAAAAAAATACTAAATAATAAATTATTTATATATTTAAAAAACCCCGTGTATTGTAAAGGTTGAATAAATCTAATTTTATATATCAAATAATAAAAAAGTTATATTTCTAAAAACCTCATGTATTAAACGGGTTGGATAAATGTAATTTTGTATAGTAATTTATAAAAAAAGTTATATCTTTAAAAAACCCCGTGTATTACACGGGTTGAATTTATATATCAAATAATAAAAAGTTATATTTTTAAATACCTCATGTATTACAAGGGTTGGATAAATGTAATTTTGTATAGTAAATAATAAAAAAAACGTTATATCTTTAAAAACCCCATGTATTACACGGGTTGAATAAATGTAATTGTATATGGTAAACAATAAAAAGTTATATCTTTAAAAAAACCTCGTGTAATACACGAGTTGAGTTCTGATTAATTTTAAATTTTGATTTCCTTCATTTTCTCTCCTATTAAATAATAATATTTCTCAACTTAAAATCACATCTCAAGTCATATTCCTTTTTTATAAAACATATTAAAAAATATAAATTATTTTATTTAAAATAAATATATTTAAAACATACTATTGATTATAAAGAATAAATCTATTTAAAACATATTACTGATTATAAAAAGTCATAGACAATTTGAATATGTTGCCTAAATTTGGATGTAAAACTATAAACGTAAATATTAAAATAAAATCTCTCTATGATGTAATAAAAGTATCATGTAACCTATTCCTATATCTAAGGAAATATATTATGAAAATAATATGTAATATTAATAGTATATTTTCAAAACAATAATATAATCTAACATGTTTTTAACTATATATATATATATATATATATTAAATGGATATCTCTTCGTATATCTCATAAATAATTATCTAAATTTAATGGGCTAAAAAATTAGATGACTCCGATGATCGGCTATGTTTTATTCAATGGTGGCGGCGCAACTTCATTCATTTACTTTATATTTCATATATATTTCGATGTAATTTCTTTTTGTCATTTAATTTCTATTTTGATTGATGTAATTTTCTTTCGAAGTGTTAATTAATAACTAAAAAAAATAAAATAGTATAACTGAAGGAAAATAGGCATACAGGGCCTGATGTAACTGGGCAAGTGGTTTCAATATGGGACCCAGGGATCTTTACTAAAGAAAATGTCTTTAAACACCATAGTTGCTGGAAAATTGGCAGGAATATATTTCAACAGGGAAAGGAAGGCATGTGGATTTTGGTAGGAGATTTCAACAAAGTAAGAGAGGAAGAGGATAGAGATGGATGGAGGGTCAAATGTGAATGCTCTCACAATCGATTTTTCATCTACATCTTTATAATTACATTAAAAATTACTAATCTTTCTCTCACAATTTCAATTAAATAATATATATGTATATTGAACGACGAATTTGGGTCACTAACGGACCACTGAAGACTGAAGTATCATCGTGCCACCAGCGGAACCAACCGATCATATTCATCTTCACTAGGCATAATACCAATACACCAATCAGGAGGAAAACCCTCTTGTGGGAATCGAACACAGGACCTATTGGTCCCAAAGACTTATCTCACCCCCAATATGCCACTAGGGTAGGCTATGAAGCGATTGCTTTTTATATTTTTGTTATTATATTTTATCTCTTATTCACTTACAACCACTTTTAAAAAATTATAGACAATGAAAAGAGTCTTACCAAATTTACTATCAACAATAATATTTTCTCTCTTTTTCATTTACACCCACTTTATATCATATATATATATATATATATATAGAGAGTTGAGTTCATTATCGTGCCACCAGCGGAACCAACCGATCATATTCATCTTCACTAGGCATAATACCAATACACCAATCAGGAGGAAAACCCTCTTGTGGGAATCGAACACAGGACCTATTGGTCCCAAAGACTTATCTCACCCCCAATATGCCACTAGGGTAGGCTATGAAGCGATTGCTTTTTATATTTTTGTTATTATATTTTATCTCTTATTCACTTACAACCACTTTTAAAAAATTATAGACAATGAAAAGAGTCTTACCAAATTTACTATCAACAATAATATTTTCTCTCTTTTTCATTTACACCCACTTTATATCATATATATATATATATATATATAGAGAGTTGAGTTCATTTCAGAACTCTAAATAACTACAGAACTTTCAGAACTCCTAATAAACAATCATTTTATATATAAGTTTTTGTAATTAGGATCTTTTTATCATCTATTATATGTATTTCTTTGATTACATACATGTTAAAAGTAGTTTACATATGTTTAATTGTCAAAATTATATATATGTGTCATAAGTCATAACTAATTACATATATGTAAAAAAAACTAGTTTACATATGTGTAATTATAAAATTACATATAAAAAATGATCAAATTACTCTTAACATGTATGTAATCGTAAAAATACACATAATAAATGATAAAATTATCCTAAACATAAAAATATATAAATAAAAAGATTGTTTATTAGGAGTTCTGCGAGTTCTGAAAATATTTATGGTTCTGAAATGATCCTGGCCATATATATATATAGGGAGGAGCTCATGCGAGAACCACCCTTATTGTGAGAACCGCGAGAACCAATGTGAACACAACCTAAAATAGCTAAAAAAACCTAACCCCCCCCCCCCCCAAAAAAAAAAAAAAAAAAAAAAACCTAAACCCCCCTCCCCCACCAAGCTAAAATGCTAAAAACTAAACCCTCAAAAAACCTAAAAAAATCTAAAAAAATCAAAAAAAAATCTAAAATTTTTTTTTTAATATTTTTTATGCTCAAATCGCTACGTTTAGTGGCCAAAAAAAAAAATTTTTTAATTTTTTTTTTTGCTTCAAAAAGTAGCGATTTTTATATAAAAAATATTTAAAAAAAATTTGTGTGATTTTTAGCTATTTTTAGGCATTTTTGGTTGTGTTCACATTGGTTTTCGCGGTTCTCGCAATAAGAGGTGGTTCTCGCATGAGCTTCTCCCTATATATATATATAGGGGTAAAATCAAATAAAAAGTTTATTTTGCCTAAGTAGGATGAGAATGAATCTTAACCATTCATTTTTCAAATTAATGGTTAAGATGAAAGTGTAGGAGAAATGAGGAGTGCAAGGGTATCTTGTGAAAATCTTATTTATGGACTTTCTCTCTCCACATGCAAGGCACATGCATATTTTACCCCCATTTTTTAAATGTTCATAACTTTTTTATACGACATTATTTTTTCATAAAAATTTCACCATAAAATCGAGCATTTTTTATATTTAATTTAAGTACCATATTGCTACATAAAAATATGAAGACTAAAAAATCCACTAAAATGCGTTGTATTTCTAGTTGTATAACATTTTTTGTGCTAGATTTTTGTACTATATTTTTGTGCTAAATTTTGTCTTAAATTTTTTTTTTTCAATTTTTTGTGCTGAATTTTTTTGTATTACATTTTTTTTGCTGAATTTTTTCGTGTTATATTTTTTGTACTACATTTTTTCGCTGAATTTTTTCGTGTTATATTTTTTGTACTAGATTTTTTTGTGCTATATTTTTTGTACTACATTTTGTGCTATATTTTTTGTACTATATTTTTTTGTTTTATTTTTAAAAAACAAAAGGAGTGTCACATGTCATTTTCATTCCTATTTATAAGGACCAAAATGCCCTTCATTCCTACTTATTAGGAGTGCCACATGTCATCATCACAATCCTTTTTAGGCTACTTAGACAAAATCCACTTTTTAGTGGATCCTTCCCTTATATATATATATAGGGAGCCGCTAAAATGAGAACCACCCCCAGTTGTAAGAACCGCGAGAACCACTTTCAACCAATCAGAATTTGCCAACTCAAAGGGTATTATGGTCATTTACTTAAAACCTGTCATATTCACTCTCTCTCTTCATTAAAGTGTCTGACTTTTTAAAAGCTCTCTCCTCTCTCATTTACATTTATCTCTCCTCTCTCAAAACCCTGTTTCACCATTTCAGACATCACAGCCCACCTTCATCGATTTCCACAGTCCGTCATCCCTTCCGTTCCTCATCACCATCATCGACATGGTGGTGATTCGTTTATGCCGCCCCTCCCCCCCCCCCCCCCCATGTACCCCTTCCTTCTCCGGTCATAGTGGTGGTGATCGATTTCCACAGTCCGTCAAACTTTTTGGGGGGTTGCTCAGATCTGAACGGTTGTGGCGGCAGTGGTTAGAAATGGGTTAGGGTTGCTCAGATCTGAACCGGTGGCCCCAAACAGAGGTGGAAGGCGGTGGTGGGGGCGGTGGTTTGGTGGGAGTTGTGCAGAGGCGGAAGGTGGGTGGCTGGAGAGGGCCGGCGGCGGTTGCTGAGCCGGTGATGCCCATGGTTTTTTTGGTATGTGTTCTTGATTTTTCTGGGTTTGATTTTTGGGTGTTCTTGAATCTGGGTTTGATTTTGGGTGTTCTTGAATCTGATGGGTGTTCTTGATTTTTCTGGGTTTGATTTTTCTGGGTTTTTTTGAATCTGATGGGTGTTCTTGAATTTGATGGGTGTTCTTGAATCTGATGGGTGTTCTTGAATCTGATGGGTGTTCTTGGGGGTTTGACTTTCTGGGTTTGATTCCGTTTAATCTGGGCTTGAATGTTGTTCATGTTGAATCTGGGTTTGAATGATGTTATTGTGACCTTTTTTTATCCTGTTGAATCTGCGTTTGAATGATATTCTGTTTTTTGAATGATGTTCATGTTGAATCTGGGTTTGAATGTTGTTCATGTTTAATCTGGGTTTGAATGTTGTTCATGTTGATCTGTGGGTTTTGATTTGTGATATTTAAATCTGTGGGTTTTGATACGATCGACGGGGTGGCGATGATGCAAAAAAAAAAAAAAAACCGTAGATTTTGATGACGATGGCGCGGCAAGGACGGCGGAGGGTAGGGTTTTTGATCCTGCAACCCCACTTTTGCAGCCTCTTGATTATCGGATAATCTGAGCCAAACCCCTTTTTTTTTCGAGATACCCTTTGTTTTTTATGTTTGTTGGGTTTTTATATTTTTTTTGAGGCGTCGATGATGATAACAATATATCTGAGACACCTCCAGAGTTTGCGATTTCTGGGTGCGTTCGTTTTTGCGTAAAAAAAATTTGTAAAAAAAAATAACCCGTAAACTTTTTTAACGTAAAACGTAAAAAACGTGAAGCGTAAAAAGTTTTACGTAAAACGTAAAAAGTAAAAAGTTCTACGTAAAACGTAAAACGTAATTTTTTTTTTACTAAAACGAAAAAAACGTTAACGTAAAAAACCGTTAACGTAAAAACTGTTAACATAAAACGTAAAAGGTTTTTCGTAAAACGTAAAAAGTTTTAGGTAAAACGTAAACGTAAAAATTTTAACGTAAAAAACCGGCGCGTAAAACGTAAAAAAAACATTAACATAAAAAACCGGCGCATAAAACGTAAAAAAACGTTAACGTAAAAAACCGGCGCGTAAAACGTAAAAAAATGGCGTTAAAAACGACGCGTAAAAAGCGGCGTTAAAAAATAGGCGCGTAAAAAACGGCGCGTTAAAAAAACGGCGCGTAAAAAACGACTTGTAAAAAACGGCGCGTAAAAAACGGCGCGTAAAAGACGGCGCGTTAAAAAAACGGCGTGTTAAAACGTAAAAAACCGGGGCGTAAAACGTAAAAAACCGACGTAAAATAACGTTAACGTAAAAATTGGCGCGTAAAATGTAAAAAAAACGTTAACGAAAAAAACCGGGGCGTAAAACGTAAAAAACCGACGCGTAAAACGTAAAATAACGTTAACGTAAAAATTGGCGCGTAAAATGTAAAAAAAACGTTAACGTAAAAAACCGGGGCGTAAGACGTTAAAAACCGACGCGTAAAACGTAAAAAACCGACGCGTAAAACGTAAAAAACCGGGACGTAAAACGTAAAAAACCGACGTGTAAAACGTAAAATAATGTTAACGTAAAAATTGGCGCGTAAAATGTAAAAAAAAAAAACGTTAACGAAAAAAACCGGGGCGTAAAAAAAACGGATCTTCAAAACGTTTTTTTTAAACAAATCTTTAAAAAAAATATACTAAAAATTTGATTTCAAAAAATTTGTTTAACAAAAAAATCAGTTTATAAATAAAAAACAATTAAGTAAAAAATGTAATTAATGAATATGACAAAAAATGTAATTTAAAATTAATATATACAAAAAGACAAAAAAGACAATTTTACTTATATACCCTTTAAGAATAAAATATTAAAAACATAATAAGACAAAAAATACTTAATATTTTTTTTTAATACTTTCAATCTCATCCATCCATCTACTTGATCTAATGGCTAGAAAGTGGTTCTCGCGGTTCTTACAACTGGAGGTGGTTCTCATTTTAGCGGTCCCCTATATATATATATATATATATATATATATATATATATATATATATATATATATATATAAAGTATAATGTACTTCAGGGCTTAACCTATATTAACATACATGACAAAATATATAACATGCGTTATTATTATAGAACGTGCGTGATTATAGTCCCATGCGTGATTATGCGGTCCCATGTGGTCCCATGCGTGATTATGTGGTCCCATGCGTGATTATACCCCTGATCCAACGGTTACCATTGTCTCCTACGTGATGTATGATAAGGCTTTTTGTATGTTAACCTTTCTCTCTCTCTCTCTCTCTATATATATATATATATATATATATATATATATATAACTTTGTTACTACATTTCATTAAGTTATCACTTTATTGAATTTGGGATTTATTATTTCGTCCTATCAAAATACGTACATTTAGATAATTTTGTTGTGTGTATGTATATATAAGTTGCTAAAAGAACATTAGTTCCTTTGATTACTTATCCAAGTAATAATAAATTAGATTGTTAACAACAATATGTTAAAAAAGAAAATTTAGAGCAGCAGTCGTTTTTATTCTTTAGATAATTTTATCCTTTTCTTTTTACCAAGACTTAAAAATTACAAATTTACACACCCTCCAAACAATTGGTGACTAACTATTGATGGCTACGGGTATTTAAGTTTAACCTACGGTGGATCCAGGTGAGTTTTCCCCTACAGTCTTGAGTTCAAGTCTGGTGACAGGGGTTTCTCATTGAGGGGTTTTAAATTGTGGATCTATTGTTCTAGAGGGCTCTCTAACGCGGACCCAGTTAAGACAACGTATGCTAGACCTCCCGACATTCACGAATAATTCACACCTTTCAAAAAAATTTTGTTGGGAAACACAAAACTGAAACAAGAAACAAAAAAACAAAGAACAAGCAACTAAAAGTAGTTAGAACAGGAATTAAATACAATAACATGAAAGAACCACAATGAAAAATCAAATCAACTACACCTTTGATTGATGGTGTAACCAACAGAAATTAAAACAAAAACGAAAGCTGATTAGATGATTATGATGAAAACACACCCATATTATAATAAAGTTAAAAACAAAAAAAGAAACACATCCATGGTAACAGATCTTAGTGTTTTTTAACACATCTAGGTGTTTTTCTTTAACATACTGTGCTCTTATATAAATACGAATGATCAAGTAATTCATACATAATTAAAGCTAATTGATCAAGAAAATACCTCACTTTTGCTTGCGATCTTCTTTCTTCAAAATCTGTGTTGAGAAATGTAATGGAAAGTGTAAACGGAAACAAAAGGAGGATTAGTGGCTGGGTTTTATAATTGAAAAGAAACAAAATGATTGATTAGTGGGGGGGTTTTATAATTGAAAAGAAACAAAAGGATGATTAGTGGGGTTTTATAATAGTAAGTTTCAAGGTTGGTCCCCCAGATTTGAGCCAAAGTTCGGTTTTAGTCCATCTTTTTTAATTTTCTGCGTTGGAATGGCAGTCAAGTATAGGGATGAGCAAATTGGACCCGGTACCGGTACCGAATTTACCGAACCGGGTACATTTTCAGTACCGATTCGGTACCGACTTTTGACATTTTCGGTACCGGTTCGGTACCGGTATTTACCCTCAAATACCGGTACAGAACCGTAACGTACCGGGTATATTCGGTACCGGTACCGGTAGCCACTTTTGAGGATTTTCGGTACCGGTACTTTCAGTTCCGGTATCGGTTCAGTACCGGTCGGTATCGAGCTCATCCCTAGTCAAGTATCTATTTCTTGTAGTCCTAGTCACTAATTGAGTTGTTTTTTCTTTTATTTTAGGAGCAATTTAGTTTTAATATAGTAGCACCCTAAACTAACAAATTTGTTCATGTTAGAACCTCCATCCTCATCTATATAATTTATCTAAAAAACATTTTTATTTATAAATTTTGTTTATTTTTCAAAAATCTCCCACATTCAACTCTATATATTTATTACTATCTTACTCATAAACACTTATTTTACTTTTTTTTATTTCCTAGACACTTACAATATGAATATAAAGAGTTATGTACAAACTTCTAAATATAAAGTTATGTGCAAACTTCTAAATATAGTGATGTACTTTAGCTTTTATAGTTTTTTTCTCTATTATAGAGATTCCAATATAGCGATATTTTTTAAATATATGTACTTCCCCAATTATTAACACAACTAGGCAATAAGTAGTTGTACATGATGCATTAGTGTTTTATTGTGCATAACAATATTGTTTTTTGGGCTTCACTTGTATCAATTTAATTAATTCAAATCAAAATAGGTTAATTTGGACTTTAATCATCATGTGAACCCTTCTCAACTTTGTATTTGAAACAATTACCATACTTAGGGGTGTGCACGGTTCGGTTCGGTTTTTAGGTAAAATCAAAACCGAAACCGAAGTGTCGGTTTTCGGTTTTTTAAAACCGTTCGGTTTCGGTTTTTTTCGGTTTCGGTTTTTTCGGTTTTTACACCGGTTCGGTTCGGTTTTTCAGTTATTTCGGTTTTTGAAACAAAAGTAAGTAAGATTCAAAAGTAAAAAAGTATAATTCAAAATTTAAGAATCTTTCTTATATGGTTACATTTAAGTTATTATACTTAATATTTTTAACTAAAAATGTTTACATAAACCTAACCTTCCAATCTATTTTATGTTACTTCAAAGTTTTTATTAGGACTTTTTCTTTTATAATACTTTGAAGATTGTTTAATTTTTATATTAAATTTTGTTATTTGTTATAGGAAATAAATAAATTATCTCAATTATAAATAAACATCTTAATGTTTTTATTATAAGATTCAAGAATAAAATTAATAATTTCTACTAGCATGGGTTAAAAACTTAAACTTAAACATAAAAATATATGTTCTTTTTCGTTTCGGTTCGGTTCGGTTTTTTTCGGTTATTGAAAATGGATATCCGAAAACCGAACCGAAATTTTCGGTTATTAAAAATCCGAAAACCGGACCGTCGGTTTTTGTTTCGATTCGGTTTTTTCGGTTCGGTTTTGTCGGTTATTTCGGTTACGGTTCGGTTATTTCGGTTTTCTGCTCACCCCTAACCATACTATAAATTTGTAATATGTTGGTACTTTAGTGAGATGTACTCTAAGATTAGGGACTTTTCCAAAAAAAAAATTAGAGTTAATTGCCATTTTCGCCCCTGAGGTTTGGGCACATTTGCCATTTTAGTCCAAAATGACACTTTGGTACCATTTTGCCCCCCACGTTTGTAACTTTTTGCCATTTTCGTCCAAATAATGACACTTTAGTACCATTTTGCCCCCCACGTTTGTAACTTTTTGCCATTTTCGTCCAAAAATAAAGTAACTTTTTGAGCCATTTGGACGAAAATGGCAAAAAGTTACAAACGTGGGGGGCAAAATGGTACCAAAGTGTCATTTTGGACTAAAATGGCAAATGTGTCCAAACCTCAGGGGCGAAAATGGCAATTAACTCAAAAAATTACTATACTTTTCACTTTTAATCCAAATGTTTTCATTTTTTGCATTTTAACATCTTTGGTTTTATTTTTTTACTTTTAACACAAATTTTTCTATCATTTGCAATTTAACCCCAAAATATTTTTATTTTCAACTTTTATCCCCGTATTTTTCATCTTTTGCAGATTGTTCGTTTTACGTTTCGTTCTAATTTTGCAAGTGAACACGCTGCACCGTGCGTGCGGGATTCAACATTTTTCGTCTATTTGTCCCATTTGACATGACTGTTACAACGCGTCTATTTTTCTCTATTTGACATGTTTGTTGCAATGCGCGTGCTCTTAGATCGACTTAGTTATTCTTTTCTATTTTTACATTTCAGTCTAATTTCTTCGCATTATCATGCCACAACGGGGATGCATGATTCAGCGATTTTACATATGCTTTTCGTTCAGTGTTGTTATTTTTTCCTTTTTGTTTATTTTGTTTTTACGAGCTTTTTAGGTGTTGTTAGTCGCTGATAGTTGTGTAGCATTAGTGCTACTTGGAACTGTTTATGCCCCCCGCCGCAACGCGGGGTACTTAATACTAGTTTTAATAAAGTTAAAAACAAAAAAAAGAAACACATCCATGGTAACAGATCTTAGTGTTTTTTAACACATCTAGGTGTTTTTCTTTAACATACTGTGCTCTTATATAAATATGAATGAAGTGTGTGGGTTGTTGTTTAGAAATCACATAATATAATCAGAAATAAATTCATACATAAAGCTAATTGATCAAGAAAATACCTCTCTTTTGCTTGCGATCTTCTTTCTTCAAAATCTCTAGACAATAAGGCTGGAAAGTGTATACACAAACAAAAGGACAGTCATAGGGCTGGAAAGTGTATAAACAAACAAAAGGATAGTGGGGTTTATAATAGTAAGAGTAAGTTACATGTTTGGTCCTTGTGCTTTAAACCAAAGTTTGGTTTTCATCTGTGCGTTTACTTTTTGCATTGGCAGTCCTCAAGGTATTTATTTCTTGCATTTCTAGTTCAAATCGCTAATGGAGTTAGTTTTAACTATTAGTTGAAGGGCAATTTAGCTTAAGAGTTAATAACACGATTGGTCCTTGTGGTTTGTGGAAGGTAATATATATGGTTGGATACTAAGAGTTTAAAGTAATAATTTGGGATATTAACTTTCGATTTTGTAACATTTTAGAGTACCAAGGCCAACTTCGGTTAAAACTAACTAAGAACTAAGGGTATATTCATCATTTCACATCTTACTACCTAACTTTGTTACTTTTGAGAAACCACTTGAACTTACCACATAATTAAGTCTTATCATTTAAAACACAACTTTTCTTTTTTCTTTTATTATCTAGCTAACTTTTTTAAATATTTAACTAAATAAATTTTGAATGGTGAAAAAAGTTGTGAAATTTTGAATGGTGAAAAAAGTTGTGTATTCCAAGAGATTTTATCCACATAACGATATATTTTTTATCTGTGTTTCGTTATGTAAAACCAATCCGAATTCACGACCTATTTTTTATCTACGTTTCGTTGTGTGAAACTAAGCCAAACTCATGACGTATTTTTTATCTGCGTTGCGTTTCATTGTATGAGATTGAGCCAAACTCACAGCGTATTTATTTATCTACGTTTCGTAGTGTGAAAAGTAATATATTCTAAAAGATTTTATATACATTACCACATATTTTTGTATTTACGTTTTGTTGTGTTAAACCGAGTTGAACTCACGATTTATTTTTATCTATGTCAAGACAATTTTAATATATGTGTTTTGTTGTGTGAGACCATGCCGAACTCACGACATGTTTATTTTATCTACGTTTTGTTGTGTGAAATGTTATATATTTTAAAAGATTTTATCTATGTCATTGCTGGGAATCAGTGTACAATTTTATTTTAACAAATCTATGTGTGTCGTTTGTTATTTCTCATATTAATCGAGTAGCGGAAGCGAGTACACATTATTTAAATCCAATTTAAATTAAATTCTTGTCAGTAATCTAGTTACAATTCGTTTAAACAATTATAAACAACCATAGGGTGTTTCATATTATGTACTTTTTGATGAAAATACTTAGAAACACACGATGGTTCGATAAACTTACTCCATAAAGTTCCCAAATCAACTTTTGAAATGAACTCCTCAAACCCAAGCAAAACAGTTGCACACAAAAGAGAACGACGACAGGGGCGGCTCATAGTCTGTGGCGCCGGCGGTGGTTGATTGGGTCGGAACCCGGTTCCTAGAACGAGGTATCAGGTCGGGTTGGGACAATGGTTGAAACAGCGGCTGGAAACGGGGTGGATGGAAATGGGTTGGCCGACGGTGGCGTTTGACCGGCGGTGGAGACAGTCTGACAGTGGAGGTGGTCGGCGGTGGTGATGTGAGGTGGGTTTCATGTTTCTTTTGTCTTGTGGTGTCACCTCCTTTGATTAAAACCCCATGTATTTATACTAGAAGACTTTTACACTTAGATCCCTACCTAAGTGAAGTCTAGAGCTCACTTTTTGGACTTAGAACTTTCAACCCAAAGTTGAAAATTTTGGAGATTTGAGTGTGTTTGGAAGTGATTTGGTTGGGTTGAAAGAGTTTAGAAGATGTTAGGGGATGGTATTTTTAAGTGGGATTAGGGTTGGGTGTTAAATGAAGATGGTTAATGGAATGGTTCAAATATCAAA
Organism: Helianthus tuberosus; assembly: GCA_030545235.1. NCBI lineage: Eukaryota > Viridiplantae > Streptophyta > Magnoliopsida > Asterales > Asteraceae > Helianthus > Helianthus tuberosus. The sequence goes on along the minus strand of JARYGA010056430.1, from coordinate 65,364 downwards.
CAATTTCGTGTTTTTTTTTTTTTTTTTTTTTTTTTTTTTTTTTTTTTTTTTTGCAGCGACACTCCATGCGGACAACAAGGAGGTCCATACGGTCAGCATGGACCGTCAAAATAAAAAAAAATCTTTTAGGTAAATTACACTTTTTGTCCATTATGTTTGTATCGAATTACAGTGGATAACCTTTAACTTCAATAATTACAACCACGATCCTTTATTTGTAAAACCCATTACACTTTTCGTTCTTTAGCACTAACCAAGTTAAAATTTTGAGTTAAGTCTGATAATGTGACTTGCACAAGAGAGTAGATCGGTAATTTTACTCATTTGTTTAAAAAATTAAAAGATTTTATATAACACATAAAATCATATATCTTTCTCTCAGCTCTCTCTCCCTCTTTCTCCATCTCTCTCTCCGACCACCACAACGGCAATCAGCAACCATCAGTTTCTTGCAGATTTGTTACAAAGGGGGGTAAACAGATAATGAATGGAAACAAACGAACAAACCTCGTCTTTAGATCCAGTGCCATAAAAAGCAGCAACAGTAGCATCAAGAACACCAACATCAATCGGCTGACTTAAATCCCTAAGCTTCTCCGCTGCCATCGTCGCAGAGTGAGTAAAACCCTAGAAATAAAAATGGAGTAAAACACCCACAAGGGTAAAGAGGACACGAGACAGCTTTAGATTGAAGCACAAGAAAGGGTTGATGAGAGAGAGTAGAAGATCGATGAGAGAAAGAGTATAATCAATAGAGTATGCTTCTGTGTGTAATTTACGCGTAGTGATACAGAGGTAACCATGAATCACGATGTATAGGAGGAGGAGCAATCGCGAGAATACGGCGGCATAGGGTGGTCGTCAGTGGCCGGAGTGGTGGTGTGCATGAGCTGTACGGACGGTGGCGGCGGTTGTGAGGAGGAGGAAATTGTTGCTTCTCCAATGAAGATGATGAAGATACAGCCTCAGATGAGGGTTGTGATGGTATATTTTATAAGTTTTTAATTTTGTTTTTGTTTTATTTATAATATATTTTTATTAGATTGGCAAAAAGACCAAAGTACGTTTATATAAATAGATTTAACTAAAAATTTTAACCTAGTTAGTGCTAAAGGACGAAAAATGTAATGTTTTTTCCAAATAAAGGACTGTGACTGTAATTATTGAAGTTAAAGGCTATCCGTTGCAATCCGGCACAAACATAAATGACGAAAAGTGTAATTTACCCAAATCTTTTTTAGTCCTTTTGAGATGTTTTGTTGGTTATTTTATGCTATAAACTCAATGTTAAGCATGTTTTTGGGTGTATGTAAGCATGTATAATAATAAAACACGTACGATTGCATTCCGAAGAAAATATAAACTCGATGTATGACTCAGTTTTGGATAAAAATGCGTATTTTGTGAATGTTTACGTATTTTGCAAGTATAATTTGGCAAAAATAATACAAACTATGATTTCCATATGATCAAGTCTCGAATAATGGAAAAGAATGAAAAATATGGAACGTTATATGGTAAGCTCTTGCCAAGGCATGACAATAAGATTAAAGCGTCGAGGACTTGATTTTATAAAAGTAGCTACCTTTGGGAATTAACGCCTCACCAAAGGAACCATAGTCACAAGTAATTTAAACCCCTTAAACTATTTTCTTAGCTAATATTAAACTACAATGGTGTATACTTTCCCTGCTGATTGGGCAATATCATTGTGGTTTTATCTGACCTTGCATGGTGTTTCCCTGCTGATTCAAAGAAATACGGTCAAGTGTTTGAGTGTCACGGCCCCCGACCCGGTTTGACCCGTTTCAGGAGCCGCGGGACAGAGATCCCGTGGTATTTATTTAATTGAGTTTAACAGCGGAAGATTTCTTCAGGATCTTTTAAAAACTGAAATTTCCTGATTATTTTATTTCACAATTCGGGATAAAACCCCGGTAATTTACAATCATAAGATTTCACGGAGAAATCTTTTGTTTTACAAAACATGTTTCTTTATTTTATATTGAGCCACTTCCTTAAGCTTGTAGTGCTTCTCGGCACTTTTCCTTGATCACAACAGATCACCTGAAACATGTTTGAAAAAGGTTTTGTCAGCGGGAAATACTGGTGAATCATTCTTTTTACTAAAACGACTCGTTTGTTATAATTTACAGTAATAAGAGAGATTACAATGTTTCTGATATCAACCAACTACCCATAGTACTTTGTCACTCGACCCATTGGCCCTCCCGTTGTCCAATGGTGTCTGTGATTATGGTCATATCACCCCTTGGCTGCCCCAATGGTGAAGATTATCAAGTAATGTATACAAAACCCCACATACCGGCTGTAACTTGGTGATTACATAAACTTAATCACTATAATTATCACCTTTGAAAATAAACATGATTTTGAAAGTAATTTGATAAAAAGAGAATGACTCACATTGCAGATTTAATTTGAGCAGAGCCTAGCCTACTGATTAGCCTTGTTAACCTAGTTTAAATATCAATACACACAAACTAGGTTAGTAACTAATACATCATTTACGATAACTCACGAGATTAATCCCTCACAACGAATGACAAAGTGCGATACTTAAACATCCATTGAATTAACAACGAATGACAAAGCATAAACCCTAATGTGGGCAGCACTTAAACATCCATTGGATAGTTTAATCGATCGGACATTGAATCGTATCAGCGATCGAGTTATTACCCTGTTTTGCGGCAGCACTTCGTTATTCGTGTGTGTTTTTATAGTATTCAGAACGTAACTCAGTGTGTAATTGGAATTTCTACGTCGTTTCGGTACCAGAAATCAAGTCCCAATGTCCACTATTTATACACGAATTTTGACCTGCTTACGGACCATAAGACTCATCCTTTACGGTCCGTAAGGGACACAAAATTTTTATAGAGTAGCCCCGTGTGTGTGTAGGCTTGCTGAGTTGACAGTTTCTCAAAATTCGTTTTTGACAGTGTTTAATTTAGATAATCGTGACTAGGGTTTTACCCCCCCTGAGTTTTAGGGGCCCTGATCCTGATTCTGATTGTTCTGAAAATTTTAGGGTTTGTGCAGAATCACTTGGGTGTCTCAATTAGGGTTTCCTATTGGATAAAATAATAAAATAAATAGGACTTTTAATGAGAGTTGTTACATTCTTCCCACCTTAATAAAAATCTCGTCCTCGAGATTTACTGGAATAAATGAGGATACTTTCGCTTCATTTCTGATTCCAGCTCCCAAGTGTATTCAGCTCCTCTCTTTGAATCCCACTTGACTTTGACAAGTACTAACCGTTTGCGTTTGAGAAACTTCACTTTCCTGTCTTCTATCTGAAGAGGTTTCTCAACAAATTTTAACTTTTCGTTTACCTCTATCTCTTGAAGAGGTACTACCAGTGATTCGTCTGATAAGCATTTCTTGAGATTGGATACATGAAATACATCATGTATTCCAGCTAACTCTTCTGGTAGTTGTAAACGATAAGCAACTGGTCCTATACGTTGGATCACTGGAAATGGTCCTACGTATCTGGGACTTAGCTTTCCTTTCTTACCGAATCGGACTACTCCTTTCCAAGGTGAAACTTTTAATAGTACTTTGTCTCCAACTTGAAACTCAAGTGGCTTACATCTATTGTCTGCATAACTCTTTTGACGATCTCGAGCTATCTTTAGTCTTTCCTTGATTTGTGTAATCTTGTCAGTCGTCTCTTGTACTATTTCAGGACCTGACAATTGACTTTCTCCTATTTCTGCCCAACATACTGGAGTTCGGCACTTACGTCCATATAATGCTTCAAACGGGGCAGTTTCAATGCTTGAGTGATAGCTATTGTTATAGGAGAATTCAATCAAAGGTAATTGATCGTCCCAGATTCCACCAAAATCTATCACACATGCCCGGAGCATGTCTTCTAGAGTTTGGATTGTTCTTTCACTTTGCCCGTCTGTTTGTGGATGATATACAGTACTTAGATTTAGTCGGGTTCCCATAGCTTCTTGGAAACTTTTCCAGAAATGGGAAGTGAAACGACTACCTCTATATGATACAATGGAGAGTGGAACTCCATGTAAAGATACCACTTCATCTACATACAACTTGGCTAGCCTTTCCATACTAAAGGTTTCTTTCATAGGTAGAAAATGAGCTGATTTGGTTAATCGATCCACAATTACCCAAATCGCATGATTACCTTTTCTGGTTTTGGGTAACTTAGTAACAAAATCCATTGTTATGAGTTCCCATTTCCATACAAGCATTTCTAATTGTTGTAGTAGACATGAAGGTTTCTGGTGTTCTTCCTTAACTTGTGAACAAGTGAGACACTTAGAAACATATCGGGCTATATCCTTTTTCATGCCTATCCACCAGAAATTATTTCTTAAATCTTGGTACATCTTATTGTTTCCTGGGTGCATGGTATACCTAGATTTATAAGCTTCTTCTAAAATTTTATTTCTTAATTCTCCCTGCTTAGGTACCCAAATTCTTCTTTTGTGGAATCTCCAAATTCCATCTGCTCCTTGTTCTAATTCTTTTATTTGTCCCTTCATTCCTTCAGCATCATCCTTGATTGCTGTTTCCTGAACACTCTTTATTTGTTCCATTAAATTTATCTGTAGATTTAATCTGAGAGCACGAACTCGTCGTTGTTTCTCATGATACTTACGACTTAAGGCATCTGCAACTACATTTGCCTTTCCTTCGTGATACTGAATATCACAATTGTAATCACTTAAGATTTCCATCCATCTCCTTTGCCTCATGTTTAACTCTTTTTGCCCAAATATATATCTTTAACTCTTATGGTCCGTATAGACAGTAAACTTACTTCCATACAGATAATGTCTCCAAATCTTAAGGGCAAAAATTACGGCTCCTAATTCTAAGTCATGAGTCGTATAGTTTTCTTCGTGCTTTTTCAATTGTCTTGAAGCATACGCAATTACCTTCTTGTGTTGCATTAGCACACATCCAAATCCTAATTTTGAAGCATTACAGTAAATTTCAAAATCTTCCGTTCCTTCTGGTAAGGCTAGGATTGGAGCATTTGTTAACTTTTGCTTTAAAATCCTAAAAGCTTCTTCTTGTTTAGGTCCCCATTCAAACTTAGTTGCTTTACAGGTTAGCTTAGTTAATGGTTCAGCTATTTTGGAAAAATCCTTAATAAACCGTCTATAGTATCCAGCTAAACCTATAAAACTTCTAATTTCCATTGCGGATTGCGGAACCTTCCATTTGGTAATTGCTTCTATCTTAGCAGGATCTACATGAATACCTTCGTGATTCACCATATGTCCTAAGAATTGCACTTCTTGCAGCCAAAATTCACATTTTGAGAACTTGGCGTACAACTTTTCTTTTCTTAACAAAGTTAAAAGTGCATGCAAGTGCTGACAATGTTCGTCCTGACTTTTGGAATAAATAAGTATATCGTCAATGAAAACAATTACAAATTTATCCAAATACGGTTTACAGATTCTATTCATCATGTCCATGAATGCTGCAGGTGCATTCGTTAACCCGAAGGGCATGACTGTAAACTCGTAATGACCATACCTAGTTCTGAAAGCAGTTTTAGGTATGTCTTCCTCTTGCACCTTCAATTGATGATATCCAGAACGTAAATCTATCTTAGAAAAATATATAGCTCCTTGAAGTTGATCGAATAGATCATCAATCCTAGGTAATGGGTATCGATTTTTAATTGTAACCTTATTCAATTCTCTATAATCAATACACATTCTCATTGAACCATCCTTCTTCTTTACAAACAACACTGGTGCTCCCCACGGGGATGAACTAGGTTGTATGAAACCTTTACTTAGTAATTCATCTAATTGATTTTTCAGTTCTAACATTTCTGTGGGTGCTAACCGATAAGGTGCCTTAGCTATCGGTGTAGTCCCTGGGATTAGATGAATTCTAAATTCTACTTCTCTATCAGGTGGTAATCCTGGTAACTCTTCTGGGAATACATCTGGGTATTCTGAGACTACAGGAATCTCCTTTAATTCTTTACCCTTAGTGCTAATGACTACTGAAATCATATACACTATTCCTTGTTTTCGTTCATAACTAGCAACTTTCATTACTGATATGAACTTCATGGGTTTACGTGGTTTATCTCCTGTAATCGTAATTACTTCCCCCATAGGTGCCTGAATTTCTATGGAGTTTTTATCACAAAGGATTCGAGCATGGTTGGCTACTAACCAATCCATTCCTAACACAACATCGAATTCAGCTAGTTTCATAGGTAATAAGGTTGCAGAGAATTTATGACTTAAAAGTTCTATTTCTACATTTTGTAGAACCTTATCTATTTTAACTGAATTCCCATCTGCCGTTTCTACTGTAAAAATTTGCCTAATGCAGGTTAATGGTAAGTTAAGAGCTTGGCAGAATGAAGTATTGATAAAACTTTGGTTTGCACCAGAGTCAAATAATACTTTTGCGTAAATATTGTGAACTAAGAACGTACCAGCTATCACATCCGGAATTAGCTCGGCCTCCTGAGTTGTTAACTGAAAGGCTCGAACATTCTTCTTGGTAGCTCCATCAGCTGCCTTGGCTTTGTTATCTGCTGGTTTGACCAATTTAGGACATTCTGTTTTGAAATGCCCTGCTTCTCCACAGTTAAATCAAACTATGGTTTTCTTTCTGCAGTTTTCTTCCCTATGCCCTATAGCTTTGCAAAAATTGCTGGTTACATTACATCTTCCAAAATGTTTCCTTTTGCAATTCCTGCAGAACGGCGGAGTTGAAGACTGCCCTGTTCCTCTTCTCCTGAAACTGCTGTTATTACCCGTACGAAATCCTTGGGTAATTTTCTGAGCTAGTTCCTTCTTCCTGTTTTCATCTCTTGTGCGCACCAGTTCATCAGTTAGGGTATTAGCTAATTCCACCGCATCATCAATAGTGCGAGGTCTCGCAGCTTTAACGATATTACGGATTTCACTAATTAGTCCCCAAATATAACGAGAAATGAGTACCGGTTCTGGCAAAGCCAGGGTTGGTACCACTCTAGCATATTCAAAGAATGTCGAAGTATAACCGCGACAATCTACACCCATCATTCGATGATTTAGGAACTTATTTGCCATTTGATCTTTTTCATATTCGGGACATAATTTTCTTTCCACAAGACTCTTAAATTCTTCCCAGTTCATGGCATAGGCCATCATTCTTCCTTTTGATTGTAACACCGTGTTCCACCATTCTAGCGCCCCTTCTTTGAAAAGATTTGACGCATACATAACCTGATCATCCTTGGCACATTTACTTATTGTTATTACTGCCTCGGTTTTCTCTAACCAACGCAGTGCCGCAGTCGCTCCTTCATTGCCTGCAAACTCAATGGGTTTACAAGCAAGAAACTCTTTGTAAGTGCAACCAGGCGTTGCAGCTTTCATTTTCTTAGGGAGCGGAGCTTGCCGTGGCTCGTTATCGTGATTAATATGATTACCGCCTCCATTTACGCTATTACTGAAGTTATCTTCAGAAATACGTTTGCTAGGAACGATTTGTTGCGGTTCGATTGGATTTATAACAGCAGCAACTATGGCTGGAATAGCATTGGCTATTCCCTGAGCAACGATATTTTCTATGTCTTGTCTATTTAGAAATTGGTCTTCCTGATGTTGTTCAGATTGATTAACTTCGTTAACTGGTTCATTACCAGCGTTTGCCATCTGATAATTAATTTATATAATTTATTAGTATCAAAATAAATAATAAGGATACACAAAACAATCAGACATATTTCACAACACATATAGCCAAAACTATCGATTTCTCGATTCACATTTTATATATTTTATAGTATGCATCAATACACTATTTACAAAGTCTTATTTTAGGTTATTCTACAAGATTATAATTTACTTTTATTATTATACAACCACATTTCATAAACCCCTTTATCCTTTATCAGCTGATATTTTAATAATGGCGCTCCCTCTCATCGTACTTCCAGGAGATCTGTTCTCCTATATCCCTGATTCTATTTCCTGCATCCACAAATTCTTCGCCAAAATGGCGGAGTTCAGCTAAATTCTCATTGCTCATAGGTGGGTTAGGTATAGGTTCCGGGTCGAATTGAGGGAGAAAGGAATAAGGACTGTTGAGTAAGTTTTGGAACTGTCAATCATTCGTCCACCACTCATCCATTCCTAGAGGCTGGGTGTGAATTATAGGATCTGGGATTGCTGGTTCTAAGTTTATAGGGAGTTGATTGTTTATAGGATTAGAGTAAAAATTATTATTGATAGGCCTGACAACATCACAGCTTGCCAAAGCATGATCTAATTCTTCCTGAAAGGGTAACTCCTCAGCCTGTCTAGAGCTTTCCCCAATTTCTCTCTGAGTTTGTCTAGAACCTTCTCCATACTCCATTTCCAATGGCCTAAAACCTTTTCCACATTCCATTTCTATTTGCTTAGAATATTCTTCAAACTGCATTCCCATCTGCCTAGACTCTTCCCTCTCTTCCATTCCTTTCCCTTTGTCTAATGGATTTTCTATTTTGGGAAGTCTCTTGGCTGGCTTTTTCCTACGTACACGCCTCCCCCAGACATATCTCTTTCTTTTCTGAGGTTTTGGCTTTTTCGGAGGTGAAACATTAAATTCAATAGGTTCTTCTATGTCGGGTATATATCTATTGAAATCCCTAGAAACCTCTATTTTTACCGGATAGAGATTTAAATTCTGAAGGGCCTCGGACAAGTCACTCATGCTGTTTAGCACATATGCAAAATACACAAAAATGCTAAGTTAAAACTTTATAACAAAATTTCATAGAAAACTTTTAAATATTACTTCATACTGGGTAACTACAAAACAACTGAAATTTTAAAACACACTAAGGTTTATTGTAAACTTATTTATTTACTGAATCAAGTTTCTGGCTTATAGTTAATAAAGTTACTAAAATTTAAATGTATTTAGAGATTTGCATTCACAGCTACAGTAGCTAGCATATAAAGATCTGCCCATTTTTCATCTAACTTGTCTTCCCACGGTGATTTACTAGTTAATTCCTGGGTTTCCTGTTTAATCTTCTTTTCTCGGAATTTCTTTATTTTCTCCTGACTTTTCTTAAAAATCAAACTTCTTTTATTCGAAGAAAGTGGTTCCTCATATTGTGCCTTTCGCACAAATATTCCTTCTTCAGGAATTACAGACTGATTTGAGTATTTGGGTTGGGATGAACTTCCCTTCTCGTTGGATGACCTATCTAATTTAAGATAGATGTTTGACAGCTTTTGTTTACCTATACTGTACACAAATATTTAAATAAGAAAACACATAATCACAGAATGACAAGTAGAAAAATTAAGTATTTTCTAAATACTTAATAGGCTTAAATCAGTGGCTCTGATACCACCTTTTTCTGTCACGGCCCCCGACCCGGTTTGACCCGTTTCAGGAGCCGTGGGACAGAAATCCGGTGGTATTTATTTAATTGAGTTTAACAGCGGAAGATTTCTTCAGGATCTTTTAAAAACTGAAATTTCCCGATTATTTTATTTCACAATTCGGGATAAAACCTCGGTAATTTACAATCATAAGATTTCACGAAGAAATCTTTTGTTTTACAAAACATGTTTCTTTATTTTATATTGAGCCACTTCCTTAAGCTTGTAGTGCTTCTCGGCACTTTTCCTTGATCACAACAGATCACCTGAAACATGTTTGAAAAAGGTTTTGTCAGCGGAAAATACTGGTGAATCATTCTTTTTACTAAAACGACTCGTTTGTTATAATTTACAGTATTAAGAGAGATTACAATGTTTCTGATATCAACCAACTACCCACAGTACTTTGTCACTCGACCCATTGGCCCTCCCGTTGTCCAATGGTGTCTGTGATTATGGTCATATCACCCCTTGGCTGCCCCAATGGTGAAGATTATCAAGTAATGTATACAAAACCCCACATACCGGCTGTAACTTGGTGATTACATAAACTTAATCACTTTAATTATAACCTTTGAAAATAAACATGATTTTGAAAGTAATTTGATAAAAAGAGAATGACTCACATTGCAGATTTAATTTGAGCAGAGCCTAGCCTACTGATTAGCCTTGTTAACCTAGTTTAAATATCAATGCACACAAACTAGGTTAGTAACTAATACAGCATTTACGATAACTCACGAGATTAATCCCTCACAACGAATGACAAAGTGCGATACTTAAACATCCATTGAATTAACAACGAATGACAAAGCATAAACCCTAATGTGGGCAGCACTTAAACATCCATTGGATAGTTTAATCGATCGGACATTGAATCGTATCAGCGATCGAGTTATTACCCTGTTTTGCGGCAGCACTTCGTGATTCGTGTGTGTTTTTATAGTATTCAGAACGTAACTCAGTGTGTAATTGGAATTTCTACGTCGTTTCGGTACCAGAAATCAAGTCCCAATGTCCACTATTTATACACGAATTTTGACCTGCTTACGGACCGTAAGACTCATCCCTTACGGTCCGTAAGGGACACGGAATTTTTATAGAGTAGCCCCGTGTGTGTGTAGGCTTGCTGAGTTGACAGTTTCTCAAAATTCGTTTTTGACAGCGTTTAATTTAGATAATCGTGACTAGGGTTTTACCCCCCCCCTGAGTTTTAGGGGCCCTGATCCTGATTCTGATTGTTCTGAAAATTTTAGGGTTTGTGCAGAATCACTTGGGTGTCTCAATTAGGGTTTCCTATTGGATAAAATAATAAAATAAATAGGACTTTTAATGAGAGTTGTTACATTGAGGGTCCTTAAAAAAGAACTACACGGCTTTATACATTAACAACTACAATTTCTCGTCTAACAATCTGGACCTTGTTGTCCATGGTAAGGTTTAGTCAACGAAGCGCCAAGAGGTAAACATATCCCAAACACCTTTTTCGTATTATTGATTTCAAACCTTTTTATTTATTTCTTTATATTATTTTTAACCATTTTTAACTCTTTAGTTTTGGTTTGACTAGTTGTTGACGAAGACTCGATACTAAAAGTTGTTGTATCCTTGGACGACCTCGATATCTTACCATCACTATATTACGCCAACGATTGGTACACTTCCCAACTTGAATTGTAGTGTGATCATATTTTATTGTGTTTTGTTAATATTAAAACTTGAACTAGTGTATAAAACGGCTAAAATATACCACTTTTTATATACACACCACAACACGTCAGATAGTAAATTCTACTTCAAAGGATGCGTTTGTGGTGATATGTTCGGACTCCGTGGAAGGCAGTGAAGTCTCTTGGGTTCGAGAATCTATGTGTTTTATTTCTTGTTACCCATTGTTAGTCCCTGAATCATCAAGATCGATAATTTGAATCAATCCAAATATAAAGACAGATGTGAGTGATGAAATTGAGCTATAAGAACAAGAAGAAGAACAAATATGTGTGTATTCAATTCAATCATCATGTATTGTATATCGAAGGAGTACCCATCTATACATTTAAACTCATCTCAAACCTTAGGTGAGCTTTCTTAGGGTTGGTGATCTCATACCCTAAGCGCATATTGCATCCCTTTTATGAATTACGCGTTCACATAAGTGCATGCTTCATCACCTCATGGATGTTCTTCTAAGTGGTCGCTTCACCATAAAAATCACTTCTTCAAAGTGTGCACGATCACTTTCATTTGCTAATAACAAATCCCAAATTAGGTCCTAACACCCATTGTAGTGAAGTATTGGTGAATTTGATTGAATAGTTTTGGAAGGTAAAAGTTTATGTATCACTAAAAGAAATGAACCAACTTCCAAGTAGTAAAGTCTTGGCTCGTTGAATCAGGTGGAGCTAAGTGGTTACATTTTGCAAGCATGAATCATGGAACGACATGTAAGTTGGATTGAGTGTATTCAGAGGTCTTAACATGGTCGGTTTTAGTGACAGTGGGGGCACGATTAGTGTTCTAAGTGTATTTCTAAAGCAACGTTGGGTTCTGAAGACCAGAATTTCGAATGGTGAAATCTCTCCAGGGTGCTTGCTATATTTTGGAGAGTGTTTATCCTTTGGAAATCTCTGAAGCCAATAGTGCGAACCGATAGGAGCCGGTTTAGACTGATGATGAGTCATTGGCTGGTTTTACCATGACTGGGTCTGTGATGACCGTATTGGGGTTTTCGGGAACTTCAATGGTCCTTTCAGGTAACTGATGAGAAGGTCTGCTACAACTAGGTGGATTAGTTGAATTATAGCTTGTTCTAAGGAACCGGAAGCTCGAAGGACTTCTGGTAATTTGAAATCTTAGCTTGTTCTTGGAATTGAGGGCTTAGAGGATTTATTGTTAAATATAACCGAGTAGTGGAAAAATGGGTTACTATGTGCTTGATGGCAGTTAGAGTATTCGTAAGGCCTTCAACTAAGAAATTGTTGGGCTGTGAAGGCATTGGGGCCTATTTTGATTAAAATTGGGATGCCTACTTTGGATGTCTTGGCGCCTAAGTTATTAAACCTATTGTTCTATATATACATATATTTTCAGTCTTATATTGTAATCTTTGGCGTTTTTCGCTTGATGAAATAATCTAGTTGCAGCTCGTGGACGTAGGTCTTCCACTAGGAACAAGCCATGTAAAATATTGTGTCGTGTTTATTATTTTCTATTTATTGCATGTTTAACGTGTGTGCACATGTGTGTTGGTTCCGTTGCGCCACTTAATACATAACAGGGCATGTTCAATGAACCTTATTCTCTCCTAGTTGCCACTGTACTCCAGGGTGAATCTACGGTCAATGCTGACATATACTTCACCACCAACGGATTAGGGATGGTACGAGTGGTATCCACCAGATCATGTAAATGATAATCATGATCAATACTTCACTATCAACGAATTAGATACCAAAACTTCTATTTACATCTTTGATTCTAGACATCTAGTTTTCAATCGACTTAGCAAAAGGGGGCAACATAACGACGACTAGATATTTGACGCAATGGGTGTGATGGGCATCGGCCGGAGTTCAGTCACGAAGGGTGCTTCAAATTCACCGAACTGGTGCATGGTGTGGGGGCAACTGGCGTGGGGGGATGTCGATCGATAATTCACGAGTGAACTAGATTTGGTAGTTTTTGCCTTTTATCAAATTACACAAATGGACCATATATTAAGTTTTTGAGCTATAGGCAGGCCAAAGCATATAATAAAGTTGAGGCTCTTTCCGTTAAAGAAAATTGTTTTTAATCCTATCATTCATATATCATATATGTGTGTATGCATAATTATAAACTATAAACCCTATATTTATACACCACATACCCCTCCACCAACACTCCCAAGCCAAAGTTACCTACATATAAATTATTATTTTTTTAATTTAAGGCTTAAGAGCCCAAGCCTCTTGCTTTATTTCACGTCTTCTTAAGCAACCCCTGATAGTTATAAAAGTAAACGTAGAAATTATTCGAAAGTTTATATAAAGATACGATACCTTTTAAAAGTTTAAAACGTCGTAACGTGTAATCCGTTAAAAAAACTCAAAGAAGAAAAACCAAGAAAATAGACAATTTGGAAAACCATAAGATGGAAAAGAGAATGAAAAATTTAACGTTGAAACGCTAACACAAACCCTTACGTTGTGTTGGACGTAAACGGACTCAATGGGACAACGAAGTTGATGTTATTCAAAAGTTAAACCTTTTAAAATTTTCAAAACGTTGAAATGTTGAATCGTTAAAAGTAACTCAAATAATATAAAATAAACCAATAAAATAAATCTATAAAAATTCAAAGAATATGAAACATTCAAATGTTGTGGGTTCAGCTGGTGCATGTGAAAGCAAGGAATTGAGGAAAACAACGTGGACATTGGCTTGGCAGCTAGCTTAATTTCAAATACATGCATTATTTTTTATTCATGCATTATTGAGTCGTTGTTTTAATTTTTGAGTCATTGTATAACATATAGAGTAAGACGTGTTTTATCCTATTTAGGTTCTACATCAGTTTTTTCTATTTTATTCTCCACTTAGGGTAAACGGGGTCAATGCGGCAAAGCATTCGGGGAGGAGTTTTGCCGTGAGGGGAGAGTGTCGCCATTAAAATTTTCCTGCGGGGGAAGAAGTTTTGCCGTGAACACTTGCCGCATGCGGTGAAGGTGTGGGAGAGGGGATAAAGGTGGGGTCCATTAGTATTCAACCAATCATACCTTTTTGTTTTCTTTTTTTAAATGGCTTGGTGAAACCACCTCATTACTCATAACCACTTTCAAAATATTATTAATATTAATTTATATATTTATCATTATATTTTCTCTCTCCTTACTCACAATCACTTTCAAAATTATTAAAAAAATTATAAGAACAACGTTTCCCGTATATTTTATTTTCTGTTTCCTCCACTCACAACAATTTCTTAAAATACACGTAACTCACAAATATATAGGGAACCATTGTAAATGCTCTAATAAAGAGGAATAGTTTCTCTATATAGGTAGGGCGGACCGACCCATAACCGTGGGTGGACGGGCGCACCCTTTGAAAAAAAAAATAGTGTTAAATTTTGTCAAAAACCGCGACCGTACCCCTTGGATTTTTACAACCAAACCCTTTGAAAATTTTCAACCCCCCCCCCCCCCCCTTAAAAAAGTATTATGAATTTATAAAAAAAATTAAACACTGATTATTTTGAATATATATAAGTATATAACACAATTTATATAATTATTTGTTAATCAGTTATTCACTTAATTACTTAAACCAATCAAAGCCCAATCTACAATCTAATTTTATTAACCCAACTACCCAAACTCAACCCAAAGATTTTGAGCTAAATAAAATAACCCAAACCAACCCACCCATTCAACTTCCAAAATCCGCTCCAAACCAACCCACTCATGACCGAACAAGTTTTTTGGCCAGAAAATTCAAAATTCCGGCAGTTCCAACCATTATTACGCCGGAATTCCGACTTAGAATGACTATCCTTTCTTTATGGATTTTCTTTGTTGTTTTGTATGGTGATTAGGAGAAAATATAGATGTATAAGATTTCGATCTTTTTATGTTTTTTTTTTATGTTTTTTGGTTGTTCTAGACTTGTAGTTAATGATTTTGTTGTTTTATTTAAAACTTTGTTTGTTTTATTGATGTTTTCTCGGCAATGAAGAACGTGAAGACCGACTTGCGTAATCGGATTGACGATAAGAATTTAAGTGATAGTTGTATATTTTATATTAGAGAAAGATTAGACAATTCTGGTAAAAAGAAAATAGAGAATAAGCAGTGTTTCTTCGCCTTTGACATTTTTGTTTGGTTAACCACCCTTCTTTTGCACTAGATAGCACACATGTAGCTCCATTTAAATCATTCTGATAAAATCAATTTGAAACCCATTAAGTTCACAAATGGGAGTGGTTAAAAAATGTAAAAAACGAGTTGACGTTAACCCGCGCGTTGCGGCGGGATGTTGATACCTTATTCCGTAAGGCGCGGGCAATTAAAAATAACCATCCGACTTACAAACATTGGACACAGACAGTAAAAAATGTTACATTGTAAGTAGAATGGTTACCTTTTGTAAGAATTTAGACTACGATGAAATTGGTCAGAAACTTATTTAAAATGTATATAAATCATTTAAACTATTTGACCAATTAATCAATTGTTCATTTTGTCACATTTGCATGCCCCTACAATGCATTAGAGTATATGAGAGTGTTAAAAATAAAAAAAAATCTATTTCGTTAATCAAACAATAAGCCTTTAGGCACTTAAAAATTGGGCTAAAACTTGAAAGGAAGCATATCAAAAGATGGGACTATAGCAAGTGACTGGCTTAGGCATGTTTTGTTGCTTAGAAAACCCGGATGACCGAGTGATCGTACCGGTGATTACTTTTCTATTTTCATCCATTAAAAAAATCAATTGCACACAAATGGGTCACACACATTAATTCCACCATTGTTTTTGTTTATATCTCTCATTTCGACTATAGTAAATTGAAGTTTCTAAGTTTCTAACCACTTGACTCCAATTTTATAAAAAGTTAGCAATCTCATGGATTCTAAAAGAACAATCTCATTTTCGGATTCTAAAAGAACAATCACATTTTCTTCTTCTGTGTTGAGATGAATTCACTTTTATCTTCATTTGAACAAAGCTATATAAGTACTCTAACTATCTTCAACAAATATATTTTGTATACATGGCCATAGTCAGCCAACTTCTCGTCTTTCTATCGTCTATAACAACAATCAACTCAAAAATCATAATAAGAGATTAAGAAAAACTTACAAATGAAAAGAGTGAGATATCCGAAATACGAAAACAACAAATGGGTCAAAAGCCCTGAAACAAACAATGGAAAAACATGTTACAAATGCGCAAACAAAGAATAATATAACCAATATAATCAACGTGAAAGATTATAAAAGTGGTTACTTCGTTTTCAATCTCCTTGCATCCAACATCCCACCAATAATAATTACATATAGTTTATGGAATTGTAGGCCAGTAACACCATATCATGTCTGAGATGTACGACTAATGACTCAAACTTTTAATGCTTAGTATCCAGTGAGCAAAATTACTAAATAAAAAAAAACACAAATTTGCCAGTAACATGAGAAAAAAGAAGCATATAATTTTCTTATGAGAATTACAAACCACTAATTGGGAGTTATGATTAGGGGTTTGATGTCCCGAACTCGAATGCATCTTTGGACTTAGATTATGGGTTGAATTATTGGCCAGCCTATATATCAGTACCAGTACCCTATGTATGAGAATAAAAAAACTACTAAATCCATAATAATATGCATCAATTCATCAAATCAGTACTAATAGTAAACTATACATCAATTCATCAAATCGTTACTGACTATATCTAATACACGGAAGCCGTTCTTTGCGGCGGCGTTAAAATGTGGAAAAATAACGTCGAAAATAAGACAATATAAAGGATTTGACATATTTCATCAAAATGAAGGATAAGAGAATCGAACCAAAGGACCTCCGAAATGAAAGTAACTAATGTGGTGTGTAATGGTTAACGCTTCTTTGTGTATGCTATCCAACATGGCAGCCAATTCTGGGCATCAGGGACGCTATACACTTCGTCGATGGGGTGTGAGAGGCGTGAAAGGCGCTCAAACGTGAGGCGAATGACAAGCGCGAAGACAAAAGTGAGCTAATCTTCCTATGTGGCATTTTTTAGATTGATCACTCTCATGGGCGTAAAACTTTACACAGCGTCACAACCTAAGTAAACGAAAACAACAAAGAAGTAAAATATTGTTTATGTATATGTATATAAAAAATAAAACTACGTAAAGTAAAACAAATTAAAAAAGAATAGAATGATTGAAAAAACCATCACATGAAAGAAACCATGTACAGGTTTGGAAATGTTAAAAACTTAAAAATCATTTATTCATTCATTTTTATGTAATAAATGAATAAATCATCAGATTCACATCCCAAAGTTTTCACACTCTCTCCGCCATTACCCTAAAACAAACTGCAAAAGATCTACGGGTTTCATCTCCAGATCTGTAAAGATAGGTGCGGCAACACTCCCGTCCTTCATGGTTGTCGCCGACAACTATTCTCCGGTGCACCACCACTAGCATTTAACATACATGATCATTGGTAACCGAAATCTCCGTGGCAGAACGGTGGGACGACGGCGGTGTTTAGTAAGATTACGTTATTGGTGGAGGGTTCACAATCATCGTTGACATTGTTCTTATTCTTCCTTGGTACCAGTTTTAATAAGAAGTTGAGAAATTATGTGGTAAATGATTGTGTTACCGTGTATGTGGTGGTGGCATTGAGGATTATAAAAGGTGTGAAACGGTGGCGGGGAAATGGTGGTGGCGACGCGACGGAGTACAACGTAATTGAATAACAGCAACGAAATTGATCCAATAATATTTTGGAAAACCTTCGATAACAATCGTGTCAGTTACCATTCAATTAATAATTAATGCATATGTCCAATAATAAATAGCATTGAATCAAGTTGAAGATGATAACAACAATGATTCGGTGGGATTAGTGAAATCAATTGAAACGGTGGGATAATACATGGACCTATGATACGGTGTGATAATTGCATTAGTTGAAACGGTGGCGTTGTCCTGTAATTTGGTGGTTTTTTTTGGACGCAACGTTTGGGTGTCAGGTAGGTTTTTAGTTGGTAATTGTATAAGGGTATAATACTTTGGTGGTTCTATGACAAATTCTGATTCTTCAAGTATTATCAAACCGATTTTTCAAAACCTAAACAATATGCATTCAGGTAATAAGACTCAAGTGCTAAAGTCTAATATTTTGTTGAAAGTTTTATAGTTACACTTTGTTATTATCACGGCCGTGTATCAGGGTGCAGGAGGTGTCTGCGATCAGGGCCCAAATCAATATAGGCCTGAAAATTTTTCAAAATTATATATATATATAATCTGGATGTTTGTATAAATAAGGGCCTGCTAAAAGACCCAAAGTTTTTAAAATAAGAGTCTGTTTAAAAGTTTTAAAAAATGACCCAATTAACAAGCCCAAGTGACTAGTCTCAACAAAAATAAGCGATCGCTAAATCAAGGAAAGGAAACAAAACGTCGCACTATCGCAGGCAGTATAGTATATCACACAGAGAATTGGGACGAGGGAAACTGGAAACAAAACGTCGATCATCATTCGATCAGATTAGGGAATTTCGCAATTTCGCAGTGATTCAGTCGCAGCATGACAACAGTGAGGAGATTTGCGAATAGGGCCCAAATTTGTTTTTATCTATTTCATAACAATTATCGTAGTATTATGGGTTTTTAGTATTTATATATTTGATTGAATGATTGATTGATGAGTTTATATTATATATGAAGATTTGCAAATAGAGCTCAAATTTTTTATCTTGAACAAGGCAAAAAAAAAAATTTTTTGATTTTCGGAGACGGCCCTGGTTATTATCATGACTACAGATCCATAAATTGAGTATTACTTGGTTTTACTTTTTTATGTAATGCATGATATTTATATCAATTTCAGGTTGATACGGTTCGGGTTCGGTTAAAAACGCCATCCCTAATTGTAAGATGTTAAAATAGATAATAAAACAAAAAAAGTTAGTAGTTAAAAATTGCAAATAAAAAGAGAAAGAAACAATAAAAATTATATAGAGATAGGAATAGAGAATAAAATATGGTGGTGTTAGAAAATAAGAGATAAAAATAGAGAATGATATTAGTTAGTTAAATTAGAGAAAGAAAAATCCATGAATGCTAAGAATAAGAATAGGTAAAGTTGTAGCCTTTTATATATATATATATATATATATATATATACTAGGTTATAACCCGGAAATTTTCCGGGTAGGAAAATTTAATTTACAACAAATAAAAGTATATAAATAACACTTTTAACCTCTAAAGTATCCTCTTTCCCTTTTCTCCGCCATAAATTTTTAATTCGGTTTCTTAAACTTTTTCTTGTTGTAAAGAGCTATAAAAACATACAAAAGCAAGATGAGTATGTGTAGTGTTAGGAGTCTAATCACAAATTATGTGATAATTCTTAATCCTTTAATTAGTAGAGATGTGTAACTTGTTAAACTCAAATTGATATAAAAGCTTCAAAGTTTAAATTTCAAAATTAATTAAAAGACGGTCAAAAAGCTTCAAAGTTTAGGCTTCAAACTTGAGCAAAAACATCCGTTGCAATATATAATAGTCATAGTGAAAAAGCCTCCTGCAAAGTCCATCTATGTTGTTTGGCTTCATGTGTGAAGAGATTTTTCTGATGATTATCAGCGTACAATGATCAAATTTGACTCGACTTGACTGACTAACCTACTCGAAATTAGAAATTAAGAGCGAAATCAAGTCACTAAAATAGATTCAAATATGCGTAGTTCCAATATCAATTTAACTTCAAACATTAAATAGCTTCAAAAAAACATAATACCTTATCAAATGTTTTTCCACTTCTCTTAACAACGAAACAAAGACGTATAGCTTATAAGCATTTACGCCATGGTGCCGAATTGTACAAATTTGTAGCGACATACATCATCTAATACAACTTATGAAATCTAATAACACCTTTACTTATATTTGTAGGGAAGAGTAGTACCCCTATGTAGCCACTTCTTCCTGTATCTCCATGCCACCTGAATGGTGGTTGCCGCCAAGCCCCGCCAGTATTGAGATTCATGCCTAAACATGGTTAAACGCGTGATTACATTCAATTCATATCCTGAACAAAAACTGTTTACAACAGGCACCTTATTGCCATTTGAACGCGGTGATTCCTCAAGAATCCAGCAAAAAGGGTGGTGACTTCTTCAAGATCTGCAGCGCGAAGCATGAATGCCTCCACATTTGATAAGAATTTCACTATATTCTTGCACACCAATTTGTATCCTGGCTTTCACCGTGTCCTTGCATCTACAATCCATTTCAATTCAGGTGTGTTTTGATGTGTGTTTTGAAATAAATAAATGACCACAAAATCCAAACTTTGTGAAAAAAGTAACAAAAGACTATGAGAAAATAGTTTATATTATACCTCCATTAAGAGAGGAAGGTTCAAGGCACCATGTGAGGAGTTCTTCACCACATACATCACCTTCAGATAAGGTAATTCCCATCTTCTCCTGTGCTCTCCATTTTCCCTCTTATAATAAAAACCATTTTTGTCACAAACCCTCCTTCATATAAGGTTGTTCCTTCTTTTATATATGTCTTTTGCCTTAATCTTTCACATATCGCGTCTAAAATCGGTTCATCCATCGACACAAAAAATCCGGACCTACAAATTAAATTATTTAAAAAAAATTTTAAGTGTAATCATTGCCGAACACCGATAAAGCTTAGATATGAAAATGTCAATGTAAATAATATTTGAAACTCACTTTCTTGACAAATTTGAAGAGGTGGCGGTGGATATCTCTTTGCAGGTCTTCAGGCAAATTCTCCATTAGCACTTCTTCATTAACCCCTTGTGTAGCAGCCCATTGATAACGCTCCGAGTCTCAAACTTTTCTGCACACTGTAATCATTAGATAGTCATATTTCAAGCCAAAAACATCAAAGCTAAACTAATGGAAAATAAGAGTCTTACCATCACTTATTGTATATCATTTAATAGGCAACAGATTATAATATCAAGAGTTAATTACACCAATAGTCCTTGTGGTTTGTAATCACACCTTTTCATTTTAAGATTCTATAATAACGATGCTTGATATCATAATAACGATTCTATAATAACGATGCTTGATATCATTTTCAGTTAGTGTCATAGTTTGTAAACCGACTTTCAACTCAACAATATTTATCTTCCCTTTTTTGCAAGTATCCATCAAATCAAATCATTGTTTTATTCCCCCAATTCCTTAGTAGATAAATGCTCAATACTCACCTGCAACTATTACCATCTTAAAAAAAATTTAGTATAGCACCAACCAACACAAAATTAAAAATAAAAATAAGCCGAAAGAAAACCAATGTTAAAATTACCCTTAATACTCTTTTCTTGAACTTCTTCATTACAAAGAACTGTTTGAGTCTTGCTTTAACGGTTTCCCTTCAAGAAACATTTGGATATTATTTTGGTGTTTTGTATCCATGGATGATCTTTAATAAGAATAAAAAAAATCATGAAGTATTTCTAAAAATTATAAGGAAAAAATAACAAACAATCATCATATAGTAGATGTTCCATTTTAAATATTTACTTATGAATGGGGTTATTTTTTTTTCTTTAACTGATGAATAATAGCTTAAAGGAAACATATAGAAAGTCTCCTAAAGTGTTTATAATGCATATAACGTAATATATTCATCACATCAAGTGCTTTAAGGTTAGGATTAAAACCAAATGACACTACCAACAAATATTAAAGGAACACATAACCAAATTCCTAAGAACATGTAATAATGAATTGTTAACGTAACAAAAAGGCGCTATTTGACACTTCAAATTAATATCAAAGATCTTGACTTGTTTTTTTACGGTGGGATTAACATACATTTTGCTAAATAACAAACAATAGCGAGAAGGTAAAAGGTAAATGTACTGGTTGTTGCAGCTGGGCCGCTTCTTTCACAGCTGCATCCCTAGCAGCTCTTGTAGCCTGAATTGCCTGATCCTACATTTTATTAATTATCTCTTTGTTATGGTCAAAGCATCTGTAAGCACAATATGATAAATGCTTAAAAAATGTAACTTTTATATTAGTGGAAACAGATATGAGATGTTACTTAAGCTTACCTATCATAGTTTTCAACCTCCAAAATAGTGTGTTCCGTGTCAAGTCGCCCAAGAAATCAAGGTTAGTTAGTAAGTGTGGAAGCTACCCAAAAATTTCTATAGAACCGGAGGGTCGAAAACCTATATACCCAAAAATTTCTATACGGAAGCTACATATATAACACTACTGAGTGAAAAGTTCGGGGGGTCGGGCGCCCCCCGGCCCCTTCTAACATGCGCCACTGATTTAAATTACATATAAAATAAATGTAAAAAAGACAACATATAGCTACCCAAACATAATAGAAAAGTAAGCAAGGATGATATATACGATCCAGATAGATTGTTGACCCAAATCCTCAACCGGATCCCGCGTCCAAAAGAAAGAAGAGTATTTAGAATGATTCCCCCCAAATTCACCATCTACCTACACCATAACATGCCATATCAGCAAAAAAGCTCCACCATCACATGCCACATGGCCCAAATCATCTCATTTATTAATATATATATATATAGATATAGATACATTCATGTTACCTGATCAAGAGAATAGGCAGTATGCATTTGAAGAATTCTAATATATGCAATCTTCATGCTCTCTACATGTGGCTCAGCATAAACCTTTAAACGGAAAACATTAACCAGGAGTTTATTGCAAAGAAAATGTCAATGTACAAAAGTGGAGCTCACCTCAAAATATATAAAATGTATATAACTTTTATACAAAGCTTTGTGGTTCTTATATTCTTGGTAAGTGACCTATATTTTTGAAACATCATTGGATCCGACCCGCGGTATTCAAACTATTATGTCGACCTCCACCCATCATGTTAATCGGAAACCAAACAATCAAAACCGTTTTCTAATCATAAAAATAGTGATGTGGCTTTTTTAGTTAAAGATTTAAATTAAAAATGACTTTTTTATTTAATTTTAAAAAAGGAACAGTAACTTGTTAATCGGAAACCAAACAATCGATTGAATCATCTTATTTTCATCATGTTGTAAACCAATCAATGGAATAATCTATGTAATTCAAGTATTCTTTCTCGAAACTAAAAAGTCTAAAATAATGCATACATATATAAGATCTGATTATGCCTATTAACCAAAACCTTTTATAACCTAATCGATCGAATAATAGATGTCAGATCTTCAAGCAAGTTTGAATTCCAACCGACAACATTTACCATGGATGACTGGATCTGGTTCGATGAACACCAGACCTGTTGTAAACCGCCGCTGCCAGGTGGCAATGCGGATGACTGGATCTGGTTCGATGCCAGCAACCACATCACAATACCTTCAGAAATTTGATTCACGATGAACATATATGAACAATAAAGACCCTAAATAAGAACGTATAAAAAAGCAAACCTTTAACCACACGAAGGATCGATGGACTGGATCTGATGATTTTATTCGCAGTCAGGGTTTCAGAAGGAGCACGATGCCGTGAGAGCAGTTAGGGTTTCAGAAAGAGCACTGGTATAAGGATTGAATGGCGTGAGAAGGAAGAATAAGAAAAAAAAAGAATATAAAGTACCCAAAGTCCGACCCTAGTTATTCCGGATCCCGCGTCCCGAATAAAAAAGGTGGAATTTTTTTGGAGCCAAAACCAATTTCAAGAAGCCCTGTGGTGATGCCACCTCATTTCTCAAGCCCTTATAACATGACACCTAAGCCCTTATTTATCATGTTTATATATATATATATATATAGATATATTGAACATAAAGATTACTAACTCAATTTTTTTAACATAAAAGAGTTACTAACTCATATATAAAAGCCAAAAGGCCAAAGGATACAAGATTTTACATAATTTGTACATTTCCATTCTACTCATACACTGCATTTATACTTTCTTTTAACCATATCTCCATGTCAATACTCTGCAATTTAATTAGTAGTGGGTAGGTGTAGGTGCTTTTTTAATTTCCCTATATTATTCCTTTGGAACAATCCAAAAGAATAACTAGTTGTCTCTTTCTTCGGCAGCTAGCTTATTCAGATACATGCATTATTGAGTCATTATTTTAATTATTGAGTCATTTTGTTTTAAAATGTCAAGGTAGCATAAGAGCATTCATATTACTGCCACCGTCTTTATTTATAAAATTTTACTAAAAAATATTTTGAAGGCGCGTTTATTTTTCAAAAATCTTCTACAACCAACTCTCTATCTTATTCATAAACAAATAGATAGAGTTTGGTATGCAGGAATAAGATGCGAAATGGAATAGACCATTACGACAAAAATGAAGAAAATTGTGTTTGTTTGGTCAATGAAATGGAATCACTCATTACGTAAGACATTTCATTCCTTCAAAATCATTTCATCCGCCCCAATGTTTTTTTCATTTCATCGCCTCTTGCACCTTTCATTAACAACACCACAACCCACCATCGTCGCCACCACCAACGACCACCATTGTCGCCAGTCGCCACCGTTCCCACCCACCACCTCCACCCGCCACCAACCATTAACGTCGCCGCCGCCACCCAACTGCCGTCGCCACCGACCTCCACCATCTCCGCCGCCACCACCGCCACTACTACCACCCACCACCATGCCTACCCCCGCCGCCACCCACCAGTCGCCCCACCCGCAAACCTCCACCGACACCACCCGCCACCAACCATTACCGTCGCCGCAGCCACCAACCACCACAGACGGCCACCGCAGTTAAAGAGGGAGCAGCTGAAGCTAAAGACAGATCTACGAGGAGTATGTTAGATTGAAGGATTCTGTTGTTGCTGAAGATGTTAAAGCTTCGTGAAGACACGGAGAGAGAGAGAGAAAAGACAAGATGCTACGAGATTGACTGCGACAATATCCAAAGGGGAGTCTGTGAGTGCATTTATGTCTATCGCCTCCGTCAATCGTACGTCGTAGCAGAAATATAACAAGACAGAGTTTTAACGAAGATTTATTATAGACGAAGACCATTCGGACAGATGGATAACATCCCATCCGGACGGATGGAGAACTTAAATAAGGAGCCTGCAATTAACCCTTCCCTATAAATATCCCATGTTATGTTTCATTTTTAGACTTTTGCCATTCTCTACATTTGGAGCTTTTGCATTCTAGAGAGAGAAAGTAGCAACGGAGAGATTCAAAGGTGTAAAACATTGTTAGATCTTAATTGAATCTTGATTATATTAGTTCTTGTGTTCGGTCGACACACGTACACGGATTCCGCACGTCGTACGTGTCTTTTCGCAATCGTTCGGGAGTCAAACACGATCCTACAACGTGTTCACAAACGCTTTTATACTATTATCTATGCAAACTTGTGTACTCACATTTACTTTATGTATTGACTTTTATTTTAACGTATGTGACAGGTTGATGGTCTGTTTGCTGCAATGGATTTAGGAAGTCTAGAAACTCGTAAATAAAAATCTAGGTTGTCAGACTTGTTTTTGTTTAAGAGATGTGAACTCTGTGATGACTGTTTTTGAAATATTTGTTTAGTGGTATGGGACAATGAACCATTAAATATTGTCATTTAATAGTTGTTATGGAATCTCTTGAGCAATCTGGTTCGTCTAGTGCCGCGCCCCAATGTTTCCGCCATCGGTTGGGGTATGACATATCACCATACTAATTGTGTAGTGTTTTTTTTAAACGGTATTAATTCGGTATTACCGGGCAATACCGGTATCGGTACCGAATTTATTGGTACCGGAGGACCTTAATATTTGGTATCGATACCGGTACCGAATCTGGCTGGTTCGATATGGTACTGGTACTCCGTACCAAATGCTCATCCCTATGTGGAAGTCTAAAGAGGAAGGTGCGAAAAGGTGTGTCCAAAGAAGAACCGGCCCAAGGCCTGCTAACTGTAGGGGCTAATATGAGGTACGAGCTTGGGCATGACCGTACGTAGACAACTGTCCTGACAAGAATCGTCCTTCTCTGTAATTTGTCCCCTCGTCGTACATGAGCATGACTGTGCTTGTACCTGGGCATGGTCGTGCTTATGCCACCTGTCTGGCATGAAGCTGCTTTTGTACTTGAGCACGGGGTTGTTTGTGACACCTATCTAGACAAGAATCTCTTTTCTATGGTCTTATCTATTTAGGAACCTTCTTCCATTTGTCTCGACATGTCACAGTCGTGCTTAGGCATGCAAAACCTTCAGCTTATTCAGGTACTTGTGCCCCTTGTCTCTTTGTCTTTCTTTTGTGTTTTACTCATTTTGTCCCATATGAAAAGCTTCTAGACCAAATGTGGAATAGGCATAACCATTCTTTATGTTCACTTATGTTGACTTGTTGGGTGTTGCACGATCATGCTCAGGTGAGAGCACTGCCGTGCTTATGAGTTGTCTTCATGTTTCTTCTGGAATGGATCCATGATCGTGCCCAGAATGTGTATGGTCATGCTTGGTCTTCTAACTTTCAGATTTTGCTTCGTTTTTTGGTCTTTTTCGTCCCAAACATCAAAAACCCGCATTTATCAAATTTGGACAATTTATGTAGTATTTCAATGATAATGCCCCAAAAATATCATAAATGGAGGTAAATATATATGATAAATATGTATAATTGATGACACATCAATAGTTTTCCATTAGTCATAATTTTGTTGGAGAGAGTGAAGACAAACTTGTAAGATACCCTTTCGGTTGTAAATCACACCATAAGAAAATGTTTCTCTTTCCACTACTGCTAATTAACATGTACACATAAATCCTAAATGGAAAGTAAAAAAGACCAAAATCCATGTTTCACACTTTAACATGCTAATTAACATGTACACATAAATGCTAAATGGAAAGTAAAAAGACCAAAATTATTTACACTGTTTCACACTTTAACATACTTCAATTCAATTCTTCAATATATCGTTGGAATTAGGCTTGGGCATATCAGTAACCGGTTCTTAACCGTACCCGGTTCTTGAATGAGTATGAATGGAACCGATTCCTGTAGGAATCGGTTCCAGTTCCTACCCGGTTTTAGACCATGAATACTGGAACCGATTCCGGGTAGAGTTGTAACCGGTTCCTCTGAAGAACCGGTTCCTTCGGGTAATTCACAAAAAAAGTTGCAACACTTGTTGGAATTGATTCCAACGGCTATAATGCCGTTAGAAATCAATTTGTTGCCAATAAAATCGGTTTCAACTATATATATAACTTACACCTACTCCAAAAATACTTAACTTACACCCTCTAATCTATATCTTCAAAGCTCGTTATGGCGTGCAACAATGAGGTTGTTATGGTTTTGGAAACCAAGAGAAACCTCCAAGTTTGGAAGCACTTTGATTTGTGCTTAATGAGCGATAGCCACGAGATGGCACAGTGCAAAGCTTGCGGCAAGTTCATGAAGGCTACGGCCAACTCGATGTTAAAAAAACACACCGATCGTCATTGTCCGGTTACAAAAGCGAAGAAAAATGAAGCTGCTGAAGCATCCGGAACCGGTTCTTTGAATGTTTAGTGTGTTATGTAATGTAGGATTTATAGGACTTAGTGTGTTTTATGTTAAATAAATGTTGAGTGTTATCATGTAATGTAACCGGTTCTAGTAAAAAACTTAGTGGTGTATGAAAAGCTTGCTTGAAACGGCTAAGAATCAATTCCAATGGTAACATCATCAAGAATTTAATGCACCAGGTAGGAATTGGTTATGGAGGAACCAGGTACGGACCAATTTTTTTTTTTTTTTTTTATAAAAAGTGGTTCCTGTTCTTCAATAAAGCGGGTAGGAACTGGAACCGTTCCAGGTCAAGTATGGAACCGGTTATTATGCCCATCTCTAGTTGGAATAAGGGGCTGTTTGGTAGCCTCTGAATGGCCATTAAGAGGCTACCTCTTAATGGAACCAGTAAGAATTTTACCAATGAGAAGGTAGAAGAATGTGACATGTGATGATTTACCATTCAGATGTTACCTCTTAACCATTCAGACTTGAGGATACCTCTTATTCATTCAGAGGTTTTAAACCATTAAAAGGTAGCATCTGAATGGTCATTAAGAGGCTACCAAACAGCCCTAACATTTAGGCCCGAGATCAATACTAACGCATGATGGAACGACCGAACGATCGAAACATACAAAAAGCCCAATAGTTTGGCTTTTCCCAAAATCAATATGCTGACTTCGGCCCATCTCACTGGGCTTCAACCCTAAATTCCAATATCAACATTCAAGTTTGACAATTTTCCCAATGGGCCCCTCTGCTTTTCAACACGTTGAACAATTTCAACAAAACACTTTTCACTAATCCACAAATTAGTAAAAATAAATCAAAAGCGTCCACACGACAATCCTTCCCCACGCGCACATTCTACACCCTCCCCCACGCACCAATCAAACCCCAACTCCAGAATCATCAGACCTCCATCATTGGCCGTACTCCCCACGCGCCCATATTCACGTACATAACTTAAAACAAATACTGTTATTTTTTAACATTATTTACAAATCCACTATCCAAAAAGCTTTCAATATTTTTATTGTTATTATTTTCATTTTCACTGTGTGTGTGTTTTCAAGTGTGAAACAACAGGTGTAAATAGCTTCTAAAGAATTAGGGTTTCAAAAAGCAAGAAGAAGAAGAAAAACATCGGGAATTGATGCTGTTGAAGTTGTTGAAGCTGTTGAAGTTGTTCATCTTTGCATTCTGCAAAACCCTAACCGTTTGATTTTGTTAATTGATCTGTTATTTTGCTGGAATTTACTAAAATTAGACGATACGAAAGTTCGAAACCCTAGTTATTCGATTTTGGAGGTTTGAAGGTGTGTAGGATGTTATTGAAGTAAGTTATTTGGTTCAATTGGTTATCTGTTTACTGTGTGTGTAGTTTAGGTATAATTTGTGTGTTTTTGTTTAGTGTTGGTTGTTGAATTGGTTTTGACTTGATTGATTGATTGTTTGTTTTGGTTGTGTGAATTGTGTGGAGTAGTTGAAGGTTTAGAGGGGAAGGGGGAGGAAGATATGGATGGGGAGGATAAGAAGGTAATGTTGGCATGTGTAATTTCGGGGACGGTTTTCGCGGTGTTGGGGTCGGCTTCGTTTGCGATACTTTGGGCGGTTAATTGGCGGCCGTGGCGGATTTACAGGTACTTTGTCATTACTTCATTTTGGCTGACAATGAGAAATGCAATTACCTAATAAAAAACAGATATTGGACTTGTTAATAATTGTGGTTGATGAGCTTGCGTGTGAATTGTGATTGTAAAAAGGCGAAAATTAGGGGACTTGAGAATGTTGCTAATGGAATTTTGTAAGCATTGATAACTTTAGGGGTTTAGTTGCAAGACTAATGGATGATATGTAAGTATATACACTTATAAACATTGAAAGTTTTGTTCTTTCCGCATTTTGAATACATGACCAAAACATAGTCAAACAAACACATTCTTGAGTAGTTTCTTTTAGTCGTTCGAAAAGTATGAAAGTCTATATTAAACGAGGAAGAACCTTTATACATGCTACTATTCTAGATCATAGAAGTTCACATGCTGTACTATCAACTATGTTGTACCCAACCTTAAGTGGGAAAAAACACCAAATGAGAAGAATACTCAAAATCTCGTCTTTTTTGATAGTTTCATTTCCTCATACTTGGTGAACCAAATGCCAGTTAATGGTCCAATGCAGAAAGCATATGATAGAAACATGTTACGGTTTTATTTCCTCCTCCAGGTGTCTATCATGCCTATGTCTATGTAAAGGAACTTTTAAACTAACACCATTAGTTTGTTTTTTGACATTCTTATGTTACTGCTTTACGCAATCCTAATTGGTTTACATTATTAATTTATTATATGACCTTTTTTTGCCAATATCAGTTGGATCTATGCTAGAAAATGGCCAAGTTTCTTACAAGGGCCTCAACTGGGAATATTATGTGGTTTTCTTTCCCTGTGTGCATGGATAGCTGTCATTTCTCCAATTATAGTTCTAATCTCATGGGGATGTTGGTTAATTATAATACTGGGACGAGATATCATCGGTTTAGCAGTCATCATGGCTGGAACAGCTCTGCTTCTAGCATTCTATTCAATCATGCTTTGGTGGAGAACACAATGGCAGAGCTCAAGTACGTCTCTCTTGCAATTTTTCATTTTTCAAACATAAATGAAAATAGATGATGTAGCGTTTTCATGTTTATGTTTATGTTCTTGAAATAGGGGCGGTTGCTGTTCTTCTACTTCTGGCCGTTGCATTGCTATGTGCATACGAACTGTGTGCAGTTTATGTGACAGCTGGCTCAACTGCTCCGCAACGGCATTCACCTTCTGGATTCTTCTTTGGGGTGTCAGCAATTGCTTTAGCAATCAATATGCTCTTCATTTGCAGAATGGTCTTTAATGGTAGGTTCTTACTTCTTATTGAGTTTGATTTTTGTAATATTAGTTTTTGGACCTGTCTATATCAATTATATTTTTGAGTGTGAACTTCTGCAGGTAACGGTTTGGATGTTGATGAATATGTTCGAATTGCATACAAATTTGCTTATGCTGACTGTATTGAAGTGGGCCCCGTTGCTTGCTTACCTGAACCACCAGATCCAAATGATTTGTATCCTAGACAGTCTAGAAGGCAAGTACCTTCATTCATTCTTGAAATAACTAATAGTCTGTTCATTGTAAAGATAACATTTTCACAAATAAATCACTTATCCTTTTTTCTAAGACTTTGATCATTATTTCAGGGTGTCACACCTTGGGCTTCTGTATCTCGGCTCACTACTTGTACTTCTTGTGTATTCTATATTATATGGTTTAACAGCGAAGGAGTCCAATTGGCTTGGGGCTATAACATCAGCAGCAGTTATAATTCTTGGTATACTTTAAACTAACCCCATTTAATTTAATAATTTCTCATGACTGATTTTTCACACCACTTAATTTAAATTCTTAGATTGGAACATGGGTGCCTGTTTATACGGTTTTGAGCTTCTTCAAAGCCGTGTCATTGCTCTCTTTGTTGCTGGCGCTTCTCGTGTTTTCTTGATTTGCTTCGGAGTTCATTATTGGTCTGTTTCTCTCTCCCTACATGATTAAACATTATTTGTACTTTTTTAGAGTAAAATGCCATTTTGGTCCCCGAGGTTTGGCCAGTTTTGCGACTTTCGTCCAAAGGTTTGTTTTTCCGCATTTGGATCCAAAAGGTTTGAAATCTTGCCATTTTCATCCGCCTTGTTAACTCCATCCATTTTTCTCCGTCTAGCCAGAGGTATTTCCGTCTTTTTTGCTAACTTAAAGGGAAATTTGGTCTTTTTCACTTTATGTAAAAAGACCAAATACCCCTGGAAAAAACCGAATTGTCCTTTAAGTTAACAAAAAAATACGGAAATACCCCTGACTTAACGGAGAAAAATGGATGGAGATAACAAGCCGATGAAAATGGCAAGATTTTAAACCTTTTTGATCCAAATGCGAAAAAACAAACCTTTGGATTAAAGTCGCAAAACTGGCCAAATCTCAGGGACCAAAATGGCATTGTACTCTTTTTTTTTTCCACTTTTTATATCATTAACAATTTCGTTTTTGGTAATTATAGGTATCTTGGGCACTGTATTAGCTATGCGGTTGTGGGGTCCGTTTTACTTGGTGCAGCTGTAACCCGTCACTTATCTGTCACAAACCCGTTAGCTGCAAGAAGAGATGCTTTACAAAGTACCGTCATCCGTTTACGAGAGGGCTTTAGAAGAAAGGAACAAAACTGTTCATCAAGCTCATCAGAAGGTTTCGGGTCAAGTGTCAAACGAAGTAGTAGTGCTGAAACGGGCCACCTCGGTAACAGCACACGTTGCATAGGTGACCCGAACAGCTGGGCCTACATGGAAGGTGTCAACAGTGAAAAAAGCTTAGATAGTGGAAGACCGAGTTTAGCCATACGAACCAGTTCGTGTCGGTCTGTTATTCAAGAGGGTGTGGTGGGCCCGTCGAATTTCGACATGAACGGTGGTTCATTGGTAGTTTGTTCTAGTAGTGGGCTTGAGAGTCAAGGATGTGAGTCTAATGACTCAGCTAACCAACAGGTGCTGGATTTAAATTTGGCTTTAGCGTTTCAAGAAAAATTTAATGACCCGAGAATTACGTCTTTACTGAAACGGAGAGCACGCGCCGGAGATATCGAGCTGACTAATTTGTTGCAAGATAAAGGTTTAGACCCGAATTTTGCGGTGATGTTGAAAGAGAATGGGTTAGATCCGACAATACTCGCGTTGTTGCAAAGAAGTAGTTTGGATGCAGATAGAGATCACCGTGATAATAATGATATAATAATTACTGACTCAGACACTGCTAATAATGATTTGCATAATCAAATATCGCTATCTGAAGAACTTAGGATTCGTGGGCTGGAAAAATGGTTAAAAATTTTTAGACTGCTTTTGCATCATATTGCTGGTACACCTGAACGGGCTTGGGTTCTTTTTAGTTTTGTGTTTATTGTTGAAACTGTAATCGTGGGCCAGTTTCGTCCAAAAACCGTTGAAGTTATCGGTGCAACACACCAACAGGTATATTGAATTTCAAAATCTTTAGGGTTATATTTGTCTTTTAATCCTCATATGCAAAATGCATGCAGTTTGAATTTGGGTGTGCGGTGTTGTTATTATCGCTCGTTATTTGTTCCATTATGGCGTTTCTTCGGTCCCTACAAGCCGAAGATATGGTGATGACTTCAAAACCACGGAAGGTACCATAACATACAATTTTAGTTATGTTCTATGTTTTCAGTTATTAATTATTGTTGAATTTTCTGTTTAATCTGTTACGATTTTTCAGTACGGTTTTATTGCTTGGCTACTGAGCACTTGTGTCGGTCTTCTGCTATCCTTCTTGAGGTACAATTGTTCGTTTTTTTCCAAGTTCTGCCTTTAACAGGTGTCAATTTGTTTGCTAATGATGCATGTTACTTGTGCAGCAAGTCATCTATTCTTCTCGGGTTGTCTTTGACTGTTCCACTCATGGTAGCATGCCTTTCTGTTGCAATTCCTATTTGGATACGTAATGGCTACCGGTTTTGGGTGTCAAGAGATAATTATGGAAATCAAGTCGGAAGTTATCGTTCTTTCTGGATGAAAGAGGTTTGTTCTAATCTTCATATCTTTTATATTTTATATTGTAAGCT
The DNA here is from genome assembly GCA_030545235.1 of Helianthus tuberosus. Taxonomy (NCBI): domain Eukaryota; kingdom Viridiplantae; phylum Streptophyta; class Magnoliopsida; order Asterales; family Asteraceae; genus Helianthus; species Helianthus tuberosus. The sequence continues at coordinate 32,036 of JARYGA010056430.1, read as the reverse complement.
GTTGATTCGCACAAGTTATAGGACATAATTTACCTGATGAAATCGTTTCAATGTAGGTGGTTGTTCTTTCGATGTGTATATTATTATTCATTGGATCGGTATTAGCTCTTGGTGCAATAGTCTCTGTAAAACCTTTGGAGGACTTGGGCTACAAGGGTTGGGCCGGGGGTCAAAACAGTATTAAATCACCATATGCATCACCGCTCTACTTGGGCTGGGCCATGGCTTCCGTAATTACTTTAACAGTTACGGGCCTGTTACCCATTGCATCCTGGTTTGCCACATACCGGTTTTCTCTTTCCTCAGCCATATGCGTAGCCATATTTTCAGGTAAAAATACCAATAAATAACTATAGAGTAAAACCCCTTTTTTGTCCCCTAGGTTTGGCCAGTTTTGCGACTTTCGTCCAAAGGTTTCTTTTTCCACATCTGGATTCAAAAGGTTTGAAATCTTGCCATTTTCATCTGGCTTGTTAACTGCATCCATTTTTCTTCATTAAGTCAGGGGTATTTTCTTGTTTTTTGTTAACTTAGAGGGCAATTCGGTCATTTCACTTTATGTACAATATGTTAAATGCTTGTACATAAAGTGAAAAAGACTGAATTGCCCTTTCAGTTAACAAAAAAGACGGAAATACCCTGGCTTAACGGAGAAAATGGACGGAGTTAACGAGCCGTATGAAAATGGCAAAATTTTAAACATTTTGGATCCAGATGCGGAAAAACAAACCTTTGTATGAAAGTCGCAAAACTGGCCAAACCTCAGGGACGAAAATGGCATTTTACTCATAACTATATTATAAACCAAACAAGTCTTTGTTTCTATAACTTGTGTCTTTCTATATTTTTGTTTTTTTACAGCTGTTTTGGTTGCATTTTGTGGTGCATCGTATCTCGAGGTTGTTAACTCTAGAGACGATAACGTTCCCGAAAAAAGTGATTTTCTGGCTGCATTACTTCCTTTAGTGTGCATCCCGGCTTTGCTATCACTCTGTTCTGGTTTGCTTAAATGGTAAAGTCTCTTATATCTATAATCTAAACCACGAATGTTACCCGCCGCGCTTTGCGGCAGCATCGAAACGTACAGTAACTCGAATTTATACTGTTGAATGAAAACATATTATAAACGCCTGACTCATTGTCTGACAAAATTTACGCCAAAACATAGACTAACTGAAAACGTACATAAAAATAAGCATGTAAAAAGTATTATATTTGACCCGACGTGTTTCCATAAAATGTTGCGTACAATAAAATAAGCATAAAAACGTATTACATTTGACCCGACTTGTTTCCAAAAAAAAAATATGTCGAAACGTGAACCAACTTGAATTTATACCGACACGTACATAAAAATAAGCATGTAAGAGAATATTTTTTTTCAAGTTAAAGAATGAAAGTATGGGGTAAAAAGTAAAATTGAAACTTTAGAAACTCAAGGGTGAACAAAATGATAATTTACAAAGTTTTTAGAAAGTTGAGGGGATGTAATTGTTAATATTGAAAGTTGAGGAAAAAACGAAAAAGTGTGGATACTATTCATCGATTCACACTTTTTAATATATACTTCATTAATATATAACCTGATATTAAATAATGAATTACATCGATGGAAAATGACTTGCAGGAAGGATGATAACTGGAGACTTTCACGAGGTGTTTATGTGTTTGTCATAATCGGTCTTCTTCTTCTTCTTAGTGCGATCTCAGCTGTTATGGTCATAATCGAACCATGGACGGCAAGTTTACAAGATTTACAACTTTACATATTTACCTCTTGATTCATCATTCACGTATGTAACATTGTATTAATTTAATTATTTATGTTTCAAATGGTAACAGATCGGGGCATCATTTCTTTTACTTCTTCTACTCATTGTTCTTGCTATCGGTATCATCCACTTTTGGGCTTCAAATAACTTTTACTTAACCCGAATGCAAACATTTGTTGTTTCTTTTCTTGCGTTTCTACTCGCCCTTGCTGCTTTCTATCTTGGATGGCTTCAAGGTAAATAAAAAGACCTAATTTTTGGTGGGTTTTTTTTCCTGTAGAAGGTTAAAAAACAGACGTATAAGTGTATAACACAATCTTATTTCAATTTTGCAGACAGATTTTTCGTTGGAGCTTCTGTTGGTTACTTTTCATTCTTGTTTCTTCTGGCTGGCAGGGCATTAACTGTAAGTCATACATACAGAACAACCTTGATAAATCAAAATTAAAAAATGAGTTGTTATTTACTGAGATTACATAGTATACAGTCATCTTAGATTTTCTAATAGATTTAGATATAATACTGGTTTTTTTACGTTAAAGTGTAAATGAACTCGAATTTATACCGACACGTTTGCATAAGAATAAAAACCTAAGAAATTAGTTCTAGGGTAAGCTTGAAACTTTAGAAACTAAAGGGGGTAAAAGTGGCATTTACAAAGTTAGAGGGTTACCTTTGACATTATAGCAATTTTTGAGGGTAGAATGGGTTACTTGTCAAAAGTTTGAGGGTTAAAGAGAAGTTAGAAAGTAGGGGGATCATTTTTGTCAAGTTAGAAAGTTAGTTTTTGTCAAGTTAGAAATTTGAGGGTTGAATTTTGTCAATTTAGAAAAAGTACTGATTTTTGTCAATTCAGAAAGGTGGTCAGCACCGACTTTTCAATTTAAGATTATATATAATATTTATTATTATCTCCTCCGTAGGTGCTTCTTTCACCTCCTATAGTAGTATATTCTCCACGAGTGCTACCCGTATATGTCTACGATGCTCATGCAGATTGTGGGAAAAACGTCAGGTTTGTTGGAATCTCCAGTTTCCCCTCGTAAAATGCTTTTTTATTTATGTGGTCCATCCATTATTTTTATTATAGCATTGCTAGTACGGTAGTACCTCATATTTCTCTGTGTGTCAACAGTGTTGCTTTCATTGTTCTTTACGGGATTGCATTAGCAATTGAAGGCTGGGGCGTTGTGGCAAGTTTAGTAATTTATCCACCTTTTGCCGGAGCAGCTGTTTCAGCAATTACACTTGTTGTATCATTTGGATTCGCCGTCTCCCGTTCATGTTTGACTCTCGAGGTTTGACTTTTGACCAAGATATTTATTCTTGATTTCTTGTTTGACTTCCAGTTCCATCCATGTATCTAACTGATTTTTGCACTCTTGTTAACAGATGATGGAAGATGCTGTACACTTTCTCAGTAAGGACACCATTATTCAAGCAATTGCCCGATCTGCCACCAAGGTATATTTAAAGATTTTTTCGAGTAAAATGCCATTTTCGTCCCTGAGGTTTGGGCAGTTTTGCGATTTTCGTTCAAAGGTTTGTTTTTCCGCATCTGGATCCAAAAGGTTTGAAATCTTGCCATTTTCATCCAGCTCGTTAACTCCATCCATTTTTCTCCATTAATGCATGGGTATTTTCGTCTTTTTTGTTAACTTAAAGGGCAGTTCGGTCTTTTTCACTTTATGTACAAGCATTTAAAATACCCCTGACTGAATCCGTTAGACCGAATTGCCTCTAAGTTAACAAAAAAAGACAGAAATACCTCTGACTTAACGGAGAAAAATGGATGGAGTTAACGAGTCGGATGGCAAGATCTCAAACCTTTTGGATCCAGACGCGAAAAAACTAACTTTTGGACGAAAGTCGCAATACTGACCAAACCTCAGGAACGAAAGTGGCATTTTACTTGATTTTTTCAGTGGAATCCTTAGTAGATAGTTTTCCTTTTTGGATTTATTTAAATGGGTTTTTTAATCCTTATGCAGACAAGAAATGCTCTATCGGGAACGTATTCGGCTCCACAGAGATCTGCCAGCTCAGCTGCTCTTTTAGTCGGAGACCCCAACATCACACGTGACCGAGCAGGAAATTTCGTGCTCCCGAGAGCAGACGTCATGAAATTAAGAGATCGTTTGAAAAACGAAGAATTGGCTGCAGGATCGATTCTTCTTAAAATAAAACACGGGATATTATTCCAGCACGATTCAACCAATGACATGGGTTATAGAAGAGAGATGTGTGCGCATGCTCGAATTCTGGCTTTAGAAGAAGCAATCGATACAGAATGGGTGTACATGTGGGATAAATTTGGTGGTTATTTACTTCTTTTGCTTGGTTTAACCGCTAAAGCCGAACGTGTACAGGTGAACATCATTCAACTTTCATATCATATTATCATGACATTTTAAGCATTTACATTATTTATGTAACCTTTTATTTTCTATTTTTTAGGACGAGGTTCGGTTAAGACTCTTTCTTGATAGCATCGGGTTTTCAGATTTAAGTGCTAAAAAGATCAAAAAGTGGATGCCGGAAGACCGTAGGCACTTTGAAATTATACAAGAGAGGTAAGGACCCGAATCAAGATCTCTTTTTTTTTCAGAAACTACGTGATAATTTATAGACTACAATCAACCCAACTTGTTTCCAAACTGAATTTACGTTGAAATGTAGAGTAATCCGAGTTTATACCCAACTTGTTTCCAAACAAAATTTACGTCGAAAGTAGACCAACTCAAAACGTACATAAAATAAACACGTGTGGGCATCGTACGCGGTGTGATAAAGTATAGACTACAATCGACCCGACTTGTATCCGAACTAAATTTACGTCGAAACGTATAGTAACTCAAATTTATACCCTCGAATGAAAACGTATTATATTTGACCAGATTTGTTTCCAAACAAAACTTATGTCAGAAAGTAGTCCAACTCAAAACATACATAAAAATAAACCATTATATAATTGACCCGATTCGTTTCCAAACAAAAATTACATTAAAGCATAGACGAACTCGAATTTATACCGACACATACATAAAAATAAAAATGTAAGAAATTAGTTTAGCGTAACCTCGAATCTTTAGAAATTTGAGGGGGTCAAAGTGACATTTACATAGTTAGAGGGTTACTTTTGACATTTTATCAAAATTCAGGGGTAGAAATGAGAAATGTCAAACTTTAGGGGTAGAAATGGGTCGGTGGCTTTTACCACAGACCTTTTGTTTTAAGGTTGTTATAAATAAATCTGATTTATATGGCACCTTTTTTTTAAATGTGTAGTTATATAAGAGAGAAGGAGATGGAAGAAGAAATATTGATGCAGCGACGTGAAGAAGAAGGGAAGGGTAAAGAGAGGAGAAAAGCTCTTTTAGAAAAGGAAGAAAGGAAATGGAAGGAAATAGAAGCTACTCTCATATCTTCTATTCCAAACGCCGGAAGTCGGGAAGCCGCCGCCATGTCAGCAGCCATTAGAGCAGTCGGTGGTGATTCGGTTCTTGATGATTCATTTGCACGTGAACGGGTTTCAAGTATTGCACGGAGAATTCGTAGCACTCAGCTAGCCCGTCGTGCCCTCCAGGTAATTTGATTTAAACTTGCTTTTTTACCCGTTGCGCGTTGCGGCGGCGGGTACGCGAAATGATAACATATAGACTACAATCGACCACACCCGTTTCCAAACTAAATTTACGTCAAAGCGTATGATAACTCAAATTTATATATCGTGGAATGAAAACGTATTACATTTGACCCGATTTGTTTTCAAACAAAATTTACGTTAAAACGTAGTCCAACTCAAAACGTACATAAAAAACATTTTATAATTGACCCAGCTTGTTTTCAAACAAAATTTACAGTAAAGCATAGACCAACTAGAATTTATACCGACACGTCCATAAAAAAACAGAAGAAATTAGTTTTAGGGTAAGCTCAAAACTTTAGAAACTTGAGGGGTTCAAAGTGACATTACAAATTTTGACGGTTATCTCTTTTACATTAATAGCAAAGTTTGGGGGTAAAATGGGTTACATGTCAAAAGTTTGAGGGTTAAAGAGGGAGCCTTTTTTGTCAAGTAATAAAGTACGAGGGTCATTTTTGTCAAGTTAGAAAGTTGGATTTTCAGTTTTTGTCAAGTTAGAAAATTGAGGGGTGAATTTTGTCAATTTGGAAAAGTTGGGGTGATTTTTGTCAAATTAGAAAGGTGGTCAGCACCGACCTTTCAATTTAAGATTATATATAATTCAGATTCATTAGAATGAATGTATCATTTTATTCTTAGTTTTTTTTTGGATCTGATATGATTATTGTTTTGGTTGTTAGACGGGAATCTCGGGAGCAGTGTGTGTTCTTGACGATGAGCCGGTAACAAGTGGTAGATACTGTGGCCAGATGGACCCCACTGTTTGTCTTAGCCAAAAAGTTAGTTTTTCAATGGCGGTTATGATACAGCCTGAGTCGGGCCCTGTTTGTCTGTTGGGCACCGAGTTTCAGAAGCAAGTGTGCTGGGAAATTCTTGTTGCGGGTTCTGAGCAAGGAATTGAAGCGGGTCAAGTTGGGCTCAGGCTCATAACAAAAGGAGACAGACAGACTACTGTTTCAAAGGATTGGAACATTGGTGCCGCGTGTATTGCTGATGGAAGGTAATTTATATGCAAATTATTATAAAGGACTATACATATACAGGGCTAGGATCATGTGAGAAGCACTACTGCACTAGGGTAATTAAGAAACGCGAGAAGTATCCTGGACCACACGTTTTTCCTAAGCAAAAATGCATTTTTTTTTCTTCTTTTTATGGGTATAAACACATGTGTATATTGTCAATCTTTTAACCATACATATGTGTATATACGTGTTTAACATTGAAAAATAAGTATTGTACATCTATGTTTGGTACTAATGTACAAATGTGTATAAATGATTGCATATATATATATAAATGAAGATTATGGTTCTAAACATGTTTTTTCTAGTGTGTACATATGTCTAAATACGTGTAAAAATTGAAAGTTTCATACATATATTTTGATAATATACACATATGTATCCCCCCCCCCCCCCCCCCCCCAAAAAAAAAAAAAAAAAAAAACACTTAAAAACGTGCGATTAATATATTTTTATATGCATATTATTATCACTTTCAGGTGGCATACAGTTACAGTCACCATTGACGCCGACTTAGGGGAGGCGACTTGCTATTTAGACGGCGGTTTTGATGGATACCAAACAGGGTTACTGTTACGTGTCGGAAACGGCGTTTGGGAGCAAGGAACAGAAGTTTGGGTCGGTGTTAGACCGCCAACCGATGTAGATGCATTTGGGCGGTCTGATAGTGAAGGATCTGAATCCAAAATGCACGTAATGGATCTTTTTCTTTGGGGAAGATGCTTATCCGAAGACGAAATTTCCACTCTTCCTGCCGCCATGGGTTCTACTGAGTACAATATGTTTGATCTCCTCGAAGACAATTGGCAATGGACGGATTCGCCCCCTAGGGTACGTGTTTTTATCACTTTTTACTCTTTGAATTGCCTTTTTTACAATATATTTAGGCCTGTAAACGAACCGGACGATCATGAACTTGTTCGGCTGGAAGTTCGTTTATGTTTGTTTATTTAATAAACGAACGAACATGAACAAATTTTTTTGTTCATTTGACTAAACGAACGAACATGAACACATGCTGTGTTCGTTCATTTATGTTCATTTATTTACGTTCGTTTGTGTTCGTTTAAATTTTAATATATACATAAGCAGTTATATTTATATAAATATAAACATAAAAGTGGCTTTATAACTACTTATATGAATATAAAAAATCAGTAATTTGCCTTTCTAGTAAAAAAAATAAGCTTTACAATGGAACTTATCGTAATTAATCACTAATTTACATTTAAAAAACTAGTTTTGGTTCGGTTGTCTTGGTGTATTTTGGTCAATTATGTTCATATGGTTCATTTATGTTATTTCAATTATGTTCATTTATGTTATTTCAATTATGTTCATTTGTGTTCGTTTATGTTTCTTAAATTATGTTTGTTTAAGTTTCTTTGTTTATGTCTATATATGTTCATGAACTGTTCGTTTAGTTTTAAACGAGCGAACATAAACGAACACGAACATACTCATTTTCTTAATGAATGAACATGAACACAAAAAGTTGTTCGATTATATGTTCGTGTTCGGTTAAAGTTAAATGAACGAACGGTTCGTTTACAGGCCTAATTATATTTAGCGAATTGTGTTTTTCTGGTTTAGGTTGATGAATGGGACAGTGATCCTGCTGAGGTGGATTTATACGATAGAGATGATGTAGATTGGGACGGTCAATATTCTAGTGGGAGAAAACGAAGATCAGAACGCGAAGGAATTGTGGTCAATATGGATTCTTTCGCAAGACGATTGAGAAAACCAAGAACGGAAACACGTGAAGAAATCATTCAACGAATGCTGTCAGTTGAACTCGCGGTTAAAGAAAACCTTTTGGCTAAAGGAGAAGCTCACTTTACAGACCAAGAATTCCCGCCAAATGACCGCTCGTTGTTTATAGACCCCGATAACCCGCCTTCTAAATTGCAAGTTGTGTCTAAATGGTCGAAACCAACCGAAATCATTAACGAAAACCAGTTCGGTTCTAATCCATGCTTATTTTCCGGCGATGCAAATCCTTCTGATGTCTGTCAGGTATGAATCAAAAATTCGTTTGATAAAATTCATTTGGTTTATTTATTTATTTATATATTTTTGCATGTTGTTTAATTGCTTTTGAACAGGGTCGGTTGGGTGATTGTTGGTTTTTGAGTGCGGTTGCTGTTTTGACCGAGGTTTCTAGAATATCGGAAGTTATAATTACACCGGAATATAACGAGGAAGGAATCTACACCGTCCGTTTCTGTATTCAGGTTCAGATTCTTTAGAAGTTCTTGATACAGTGTTTGATCGATTATAGAGACAATGCATACATAAGCCACCCAAGTATGTTGTTTACGCAAGAGTAAAGTACATGAATGGTCGTTGTGGTTAACCAAAATTTTGGATTTGAACCCTAGCTTTCTAAAAGTACACGGATAGTCTCTGTGGTTTGCATTTTGTAATATTGCTTTTGCCACATCTAAAGTTATAAAATGACAAAAATGCCCCTTGACTATAAGGGCGCTTTTGTCATTTTGTATTTTTGGTAGTCTTTGATCGAAGTGACAAATTGATACATGGGTGGCTATAGTGTAACCTTTTAAATACTTGAGTGGTTATACACTTATACACACATTATACCTTAATTATTGTATCTAACTTAATGATCTTTATGTATAAAGGGAGAATGGGTCCCGGTTGTTGTTGATGACTGGATACCATGTGAAGCACCGGGAAAACCGGCATTCGCCACAAGTAAAAAGGGGAACGAATTATGGGTATCTTTATTAGAAAAAGCGTATGCCAAACTTCACGGGTCCTACGAGGCTCTAGAAGGCGGGCTAGTCCAAGATGCACTTGTTGACCTAACGGGCGGTGCGGGTGAAGAGATTGACATGAGAAGTTCACAGGCCCAGATTGATCTCGCTAGCGGGAGATTATGGTCGCAGTTACTACGGTTCAAACAAGAAGGATTCTTGTTAGGTGCGGGAAGCCCGTCGGGTTCGGATGTGCATATCTCTTCAAGCGGGATCGTTCAGGGCCACGCGTACTCGTTGTTACAAGTACGAGAAGTTGATGGACATAAACTCGTTCAAATTCGAAACCCGTGGGCTAATGAGGTGGAATGGAATGGACCGTGGTCCGATTCATCACCTGAATGGACGGACAGGATGAAACACAAGCTTAAGCATGTCCCTCGAGTACGTTTATAGACTAAACTTGTATCTATATTTTCGTCCCTGAGGTTTGGCCAGTTTTGCGACTTTCGTCTAAAAGTTTGTTTTTCCGCATTTGGATCCAAAACGTTTGTAATCTTACCATTTTCATCCGACTCGTCAACTCCATCCATTTTTTCTCGGTTGACTTTATTTCTTAAAGTGTGTTTAGTTTAATTAAAAAATGCATAAAAAGATGTAATACCCCTGACTCAACTGAGAAAAACGGATGGAGTTAACGAGTCGGATGATAATGGCAAGATTTCAAACCTTTTGGATCCAGATGCGGAAAAAGAAACCTTTGGACGAAAGTCCCAAAACTGGCCAAACCTTAGGGTTGAAAATTGCATTTTACTTTTTATAAATGTTGTATATAATATACATAGGCAACCCAAATATCAATATGATTTCTTATGTTTTTCAAACAGGCAAAAGACGGTATATTTTGGATGTCATGGCAAGATTTCCAGATTCATTTCCGTTCAATTTACGTTTGCCGGGTCTACCCGCCCGAAATGAGATACTCGGTTCACGGTCAATGGCGTGGTTATAGTGCCGGTGGCTGCCAGGATTACGACACGTGGCACCAAAACCCACAATTTAGAATCCGAGCCACTGGTTCAGACGCATCATGTCCTATACACGTCTTCATTACCTTGACTCAGGTAAGTTATAAGTGCTTGTCTTTAAACAACTTATTACGCGAAGTAACATTCTTTAGTCGGGTAGTTAATTAGTTATGTAATTCTGTTGGTTTTTAGGGGGTGAGTTTCTCGAGAACGACAGCTGGATTCAGAAACTATCAATCTAGTCATGATTCGATGATGTTCTATATCGGAATGAGAATAATCAAAACACGAGGACGTCGTGCTGCTTATAACATATATTTACATGAGTCCGTAGGTGGGACAGATTACGTAAATTCTCGAGAAATATCTTGCGAGATGGTGTTAGACCCCGACCCGAAAGGTTACACAATAGTACCAACGACAATACACCCGGGAGAAGAAGCACCCTTTGTTCTTTCCGTATTCACCAAAGCATCCATCACCCTTGAAGCTTTATAAACCGCAATGAACAAAGCCGTTTTATGGGTTTAAAATTTTAAAACTGGGACCGGTGAACCAATTTCAAATTGGTGGTCCACAAGCATGGTATATATTGTGTGTTATAAGTGCGGCTGTTGTTTGATGAAGCTTTTCTGGGTGTAGAGAAAGGGTTTTCGGGTTTTGCGTCGGGGTGGGGACGTGGGGTGGTGTAAGAATGTAATGATGTAAATGAATAGGAAAAGAGATAGAAAAGTTGAGTTAGAGGGAGGGCACTAGGTGCAGTTTTGAGGGGAGGTTTATATGTCTGCATTATGTACATGTTGACCGCGTTTTTTATTATTGAAATGGAAAAATATCCGCTTCTAATTTGACCGAATTCCGGGTCAACCTCTTTCGACGTTGCTTACGCCTTGAATGATTGAACGAGTTAAAACGAAGTAGAAAAAAAGAGCTAAAATCGGTTAGTGATGAGATAAAAAGATGAATTTGGAATGAGTTGTATCAAGTTTGTGTTGATTATTGAAGATAGATGGTGACAAATGTGGAATTATTAGTTTTACTATTAGAAAGATATTCATGTGATCATGTCTACAAGCATTAAATACGTTGGAAGTACCTGTTTTATGTTGGTATAAATATCTTGATAAATCTTTAGTTTTCTTTTTCATCATACATGAAATTTTCATTGAGCATCTTAAAGTAGGTTTGGTTTATACATTTTAATACACTATATTAATGGTGTGTTGTAGTAGTCGCTAGTCGGGCGATGGGTAGGGACTAGCGATTAATATGGATGTATTGGGGATTAATCGGCGTCGTTGGGATTTTTACAGCCATGATGGTAACATAAAGTCGGTACTCGAAATTTCTGCACACTTTAAAATTTTGAAAACAATGTTGTAGAAATATAGCAAAAAAATGATTATCCTTATTATAAAGTGTAATGTTTTTAGATTATGAAGAGATATGGTGCCAAGCTGGCAAGCTTGTCTATTCGAGTCGGATTTTACACACTGGTGTCAATCCGAGGAGCCAGGATTGTGTCGGGTCCACACGGTGCTTCACCTACGTGGCAAACTGTGTGGAGTGCATGTTTACGTTGACCACCAATCATATTGCATGATAATCCATGTCAAAACAGCTATGCCCCAAAATACATATCGTAATTCGCTATCCAATACTCTCTCTCTCTCTCTCTCATATGCTTATTACTCGATGATATAAGTACTTATTTTTCTGTCGGATGATGGTTACCGAAAAAAAAATCCCTTATGGAAGATAACATCCAAACCAAATTGGTGACAACATTTGCTTCTTGAGTTTATTACTATGATTTCAACATTTAACCATTATCCACCCATAATTATAATGCTATGGGTTGTGCTTGAACGCTTGGTTACTGGCTAGTCTGGGACGACCTCAGTGGATAAGAAGGTGTACGTGCGTAGTCGTGTCAATGTGACGAACGTACCACTGGTTGAGGGCTAACGCCGCTCTCCTGATGAGTCCAAGGCAGGACAAAACCAGTAATCCACATAAAGAAGCGGGATGTAATGGCGTGTCCTGAAGAACCGGAGATGCCACACGGGGATCGAAAACTAACCCTGTGACAATAAGCTATCAAGTATCTCGATTGTCTTACCAATTCTAGAAGCTAACATAAAATATTCGCGAATGTGAGTTGTAAAGTAACCATGTGTTTGCATTATTAATCATAAGAATAAAGAATATGAGAAATTGGGTGTCAAAAGTCAAAACTTAACAATGTGGATTCTTAATAAATAAGAAAGACAAAGTGATAACATAAAGTGAAACAACAAGGACAAAAGCTAAAGCCTCTAACCCGTTATCTCTACATAAAAGTCCTTCCTTTTATTACAAACCAAACTTTGTCCCATAATTTTAACAAACTACTTTTTTTTTACCATATTTTCACATTACAAAAGATTCATCTAAGTATCATAAAGAAACTTCTAGGTTTTGAAATAGAATGCGCATAACCTACACTAAGGGAGGAAGGGGCACTCAAGGGTAACTGGGTAAGTACTCTAGCCACGACCAACCATTACCTGCAACGTCAGATTTGGCTTAAAGTACCCATTAGCTAGTAAATACTGGTGACGCCTACCTATACCATAAACTTAATTTTTTTATTTTTATTTATTTAAATAAAGTCTCAAAATTAAATTTCATTAATAAAACTAAAAACTTAACATTAAGTAAAAATAAAACCTAAAACTTAAAACCTTATATTAAATAAAACATAATACTTAAAACATTACATAACATAAAACCTAAAGCATTACATAAAATTAAAACATAAAACTTAAACATAGGTCTTAATAACTTGCCATGCCGAAACATGCTCAAAATCCTCATCATAGGCGTGTTTGTAGTCCACAAGGGCCACTTGAATAACTTCCGCCTCCGAGAGCTCATTGTGTGGATTTTCCACATTCAAGAACCTTCAATGGAATCTTGAACACTTGAAACAGACAAACGAGAAACGTGAGTCTACTTGATCCACGGTTCGGGTGGTCTCACCAACGTGGATACAAAATTGTTGGAACACCCGGTTCCAAAAAGTAGCCCTTCCACTAGGGGATGAGGGCTGTAAACGAACCGAACGAACACGAACAAGGCCTTGTTCGTGTTCGTTCGTTAAGGAAATAAATGTGTTCATGAACGGTTCATGAACACTTACCGAACGAGATTTTATGTTCGTGTTCGTTCATTAAGGAAATGAGCGTGTTCACGAACACAAACGAACACACAAATAAATTTGGAGAACACGAAAAAAGATCAAGGTGGATGGCCCAGAAAGTAGCACTGGAACTTGACTCCCTTATTGTGTAACAGAGGATGATCGTATTCGTCGATGTAAATAATGAGAAAGGAGACAGAAATTGTACATAAATAAGGTGAAATAGGGTTTTCTAGATTAAGTGTTAGAGTAATAAAATAAATAAAAGTTTAACAATATAAAAAATATAGATAAAATATATGAAAGTACAAAAATCTTTAATTAAAACACAAACATACGAACATAAACGAATGTTCACGAACACCTTACCGAACGTTCACGAACACAATTGAACGAACGAGACATCTGTTCATGTTCGTTCATTTAATTAATCGAACGAAATTTCTTGTTCATGTTCGTTCGTCTATTAAGCGAACGAACTTAAACGAATGAACGTAAACGAACTTCCCGCCGAACGGTTCACGAACTGTTCGCTGAACGTTCAGTTCTTTTACAACCCTAGGGATGAGTGTTCGTCATGGACTGCGACATAAGACATCGCCAACGCGATGTCTTCCTCTTCGGTTCACAAGATCCTTGCCATTTTAAGATGAGATTTTTATAGATGGGAAAATAAAATTTAGAGAGGTTTTGGTAGATGAAAATATAAAATCGAGAGAGTTTTGTGAATGAGGTAGATAAATAACAGAATCGTTCGGTTAAATTGAGAAAAATAATAAATTTTTTGAATTTTTTTTATAGTTTTGTGAATGAGGTAGATAAATAACAGAATCGTTCGGTTAAATTGAGAAAAATAATAAATTATTTGATTTTTTTTTATTAAATTGTAAACGGTCCAGCGGTCAAAAATAGTCATCACGACATAAATAAATCACAAATCATATAACTTTAAAAAAATATCATTAAAAAAAAAAATCTGTGTCTAAAACCAATTCGAAAATCACGGGCAGCGGGCAGCCACCCTTCTGTTATTGTAGGACCACCCCCAACTATCCTTCTATAAAACCCTAATTCTCAAACCCTCATATTCACATCATATTCTCTTTCACCATCATTCATTCTTTCTCAAATTCAAATCACAAAACCATTGCAATGGAGATGAAGATGAAGAACCTTTTCGCCGTAATGCTGGTGATGATGATGATCGCCGTCTCCGCCGCGCAAGCTCCGGCACCTGCTCCGACGTCCGACGCCACCGCCGTCGTCCCTGCCGCCGTCGCCGCTGTATCCGCCGTCGTTTACGCTTGCTTCTTTTAATTTAAGTGTTAGTGTTATATTTATTATTATTATTATATATAGATACAGCTGTTCTGTTGTTCGATTTGATATGGAGAGAATGAGAGGACGGTTGATTATATATACATTTAATTTTATTTGAGTTTGTTAGATCTGTGAATTTCTGTTTATTGTGTTGTTGATTGTTTTGATATTAGTTATTGATATAATGTTTGGATCTTGTTGAAATGTGTGTACAATATTATGTTCGAGAACGGGATAATATATGTACATGGTGGTTTGTTGATTAATGGAGGAGAGAAAGTTAAGGATGAGTAATAACTGAACTGTTAACCGAAACAAAATTGAAAACCGAATTAACTAAACGGTTAACTGAAGATTGGTTATCTGAGCATCCAGAATAGACACATTTTTGAGTAAATTAGTTTTCGAGTACTTGTGTTTTAGTGGTTTTATTCATTTGAGTTCAAAATCAAAATGCTTAACGTTCCGAGTCTCTAGATGATTTTTTTAAACAAAAATAAACTCAAAACGTTCTAAAATGAACAAAATTGGACTCAAAACGTTATAAAATGAGCGGTCAGAGACTCATGGAATTAAACTTTTTGATTTTGGACTCAAGTGGTTAAAATCACTAAAACATTCGGACTCAAAATGTAATTTACTCAACATATATTGGTGTTTTCAAAGAGAGAGAGTGTGGTAATGTATATGAGGAAAAAATGAGAAAAAATCGAAGGGAAGAAGGTTGTGTGAGGGGCTGTTTGTTTACCTCTTAATGGTGCAGGCCTTTTACTGGTTAAGCACTTAACGGTTCAGACTGTTTGTTTCGCGAGCAAATGTCTGAATGGTTTAGACATTTGTCTCTGAATGGTTAAGACCTCTAATCTGAATTGGTCAGACATTTGCCTCTGAACGGTTAAGCATTATATTGGTTCTTAATTGTTCAAAACTCTTACTGGTTTAGCACTTAATGATTCAGACCTCTTACTGGTTCAGCACTTAACCATTCAGAAGTTGCCAAACAACCCCTGAGTGTGATGTAGAAGAGATAAATATGTGTTTTTGTGTTGAATGAGTTGGGCAAGAGAAAAAGAAGCTGAATGGTTGGGTAGGTGCAAACAACAAAAAATGACCCTTATTAGGGATGCTCTTAGTTAAAAAAAAAAAAATTTATGTACTCTTGTTCAACCGAACTGAATCATTCATATATTTCTAAATATATGTTTTATACTTCATGATCCATTTCATGTATTTTATGTTTTATATTTCCATTTTATATATTTTTATACATTCAATTCACGTATTTATACCTCATTTTTAATGTATTCAAACTACCACTTCATGTAATTACATCTCAATTCCAAATAGTTCTAAATAAAAATTTTAGCCAAAGTTTGGTTAAGCCTAATAACCAAACCGTACACTTCCCTAGTTAGCTGGGTAGGCGGTTACAAAATCGGCATGTGTAATACACTTATATAGCAATGTGTACAAAGTGTGCAATGTAGTTCCAGCAATTTTCGAAATGATATTGGATCTCAAAATTAACGTTACTTCAATGGTTGATTTTATAACCTATTGTAATTCAAATTAAAGTAAAGTTTTTAAAGTTCATAACATCATCATGTGAACTGTCTATCCAATTAATTAAGAACTCTAATTTGGACTCATGCAACTAACCAAAATATAGAAGCAAACTTGTGGTCAAATCAGGTAAACAGAAACTTCTGTGGCCCGTACACCCCCCTCTAGAATTATTTTTTCAATAATTACAACTTTGAGATATTTTATTATTCATATAATAATATTAAATAAACTAAGTTTACCTAAGCATCTCTCAAGTCTCAACAATAACCTATTAGATTTTAAGGAAAATATATATAAATTAAAAATATAATAACTGATTTAATTTAAAAAATTCTGAAAAACAGGTGCAAAGAGGTAAAGAGTATATTTAAAATGTAATATTAGTATATAACTAATCATATATGTGAAAAGTTATTAAAACAACCAATGGGTAGAGTGCTAAGAGAAAGATTTGGTGTTCTAAGCGAATCGGATTATATTCCTGCCCCACCATTTAGTTTCAGTGACACCTGGTGATGATGGGGAACTAGGCGAGTAGGCGGAGATCGCTAGTTCGATCCTTGACCTGCGCGAGTTTTACCTCACCACACTGTTATGCCTTCGGGCGAGTGTTCACGGGCTTCGGCCCTAGGTTGAGGGTTTTTCCGATTCAGAGACGAGTGTATCCCGATGTTATGAATTTCAGTAGCTCATATAAAGAATTCTTTCGCCGTTAAAAAATAGTTACTAAAACAAGAAACTCATTGATTTGAGTATTTTCTTTCAAATACTATCATATCATGAAAGACTGTAAATTCTAAAGCACTAATAACACCTTGAAAGTTTTTGCAGTTAATTTATATATTTAGATTAAAAAATATATAACAATTTCACATTCATGTTATTTACCGTGTTTATGGTCTGGTTAAGACGGTTATATTAATATTATGGGTTAAAGTGTTAAACCACTACCTACAATTTTGTAAAATGACAAACTAAACCATTAGGTTGGTTGGACCAGCCAGTTTGTTTTTTTCTAAATTGCAACTTTTTATTAACTTTGTTCCAAATGATAAGGATGCTTATTAACATAACACGTGCCCCAAACTGAATTTTAGAGAAAAGGTATACATATATAGTATTCTAAAAATTAAAAGTTGTACAAAAGAGTATCAAACGGACTCCGATTAAACTCATTCCTGTAGCATTAGAATCGTCTCGTCGAACTTTGCGATCTTAGATTTTAGGTTTTCGCTTTTGTATTTTTAGTTTGCAGATTTTAGAATTTCTTTAGATCACTGTCTTTTTATTTGACATCGTTTTTTTTTTTTTTGTAATTTCGGTCATTGTGTCCTTTTGCGATTCATTGTGTCTTTTTTTCTTGGCATTGTGTTATTTTTCTCGGCATTGTATCATATTTTGCGACCCGTTGTGTTATATTTTGCGACTCATCTCTTTCCATATATAAGAGACTTTGTAGGATAAATTTACCCTGTCTTTAATCATAAACAAAAAAATATAATAAATGTTAAATTGTTGATTCAGTTTACTCAGTCGGTTTTAAGTTCAAAGTTTAAACAATTTATTATAATCAGATGATTGATTTCAAAGTGATGAAAAAGAAAAATCAATTATTTTATTGATTATATAATTATATTATATTCTCTTAAAACTAAACCAAATCTCCATATGTTTGTTCCTTATTCGATATATCGCTTTCCGATATTAACCTACCATTCCCACTTGATGTCTACTTCAAGGGTCAAATCTTACATTACTTACTACTCATTTAAAGAATTTTATATTCTTTAATGGAGGTCAATTAAATTAGGTAAAATAAAAGGATTATCGCACAACTTTTCTTCATGATTAACTTTAAGACATTGATTGATCACTAATAAAAAAGGTCCTAATATTAACACATAGAAAAACTTATTTACACATGGTGTATACGGGCCGTATACTACTATACGGCCCGTATGGAACGAAAATTTGATTTTTCAAGTATTTTAGAGTCGTGAGGTGCTCAAAACTTTCTAAAAGTAGAAAAAAATAAAACATCAACAAGTAACAAAGATTGAAGAATAAGAAAACGTGTCGTATGACTGTAATAAAACGGAAGCTATCAACGCGGGATTACGGGCATGGTGTTATTCTTTATTTAATATTTATAGAATAAAAGGAAGGGTGAGACATTTGATGAGAGTTGTAAGGAGTCTGAATAAAACGGAAGCTATCAACGCGGGATTACGGACATGCGTTTAATTCCCAACATATTTGTTTTGTCACGTACATTTCGTAAGAAACTTTTCGTGCACTGAACCTTCACCTCCAATCATTTCCTGGTCAAATCACACACTATAAAGTTTAAACTTATCGTGTGTTGTAGTTTGGAAAGATGACCGAATAGAGATCTGAATAACAAACTGTGGAGAACTTGTTTGCGTTATCCACCAACAATCCGTTCATTATCTGTTGTTGTCTAAAACAATATCAATTAACGTTCAGTTGTGTATACAAATTCATCACCGGTTTCTATAGCACAAGCACATACAGAGGGAGAATGTTCTCGAAATTGAAGGAAAAGAAAAAATGGTTGTTGATGTTTTTCTCTATCAGGATTTTGTTGGTTTGTTTGAGAACCAGATTCCAATGTCCTACTACTTCAATCCTTCCTACATTATTGAAAATTACTATATCACCTGCCATTCTCTTGCACCTATATACATTGATTGTGGATTTTCTTGAGTCGTCGGGAAAACTTTTCCTCAGGGGAGGGTGAGTAGTATGAGTCTGAGTCCATTGTGGTTCGTGAATGTTGGAAGAACCCGACACGTCTTCTGCTGCCTCTTCGGTTGGTAAAAGACATAGGATGGCTTCTAATACAGGCTCTTTGTCAGTTGTGGTTGATTTATACGAGGAGGTTATGAAACGAATATATGTTTATGCGAACATCCTTATTTTGTCACGTACATGCGTTTAATTCCCAACATCCTTATTGTATCAGACTCTCTCCCCTCCTGATGCAATTTTACTCCCGAACAAACCATGCCCACCTTGACCAGAATAGATAAGCGTATCACTCGATCCACTGTCAAGATAATATTTGCAGAACCCGACATACTTGACAGTGGTACCAATGTCAAGTCAAGTTGAGCTTCCTGATGCAATTTTCCTTTGGTTTCTGGTTGATTTTTGAGGGTGAGGGTTTTGAATTGATTCCTGCGCTCAGGTTTCAACTACTGGAGTGAAAATTGGTAAAAAATGGTTTATTCTCTTTAATCTATTAGAACGATCCTTGTAACCATCAACCGTTCAAGTTGATATAGGAGAGTACTGAACATACGAGATAACAACTCCGGTATTTATCACCAACCCATCTTTGGTAGTGTTTGTTTGAGAACCTGATTCAGATACACAACGGTCTCTTTGCTTCGTCCACTAGAACTATTTGTGTATGCATTCTTTTGGTAGTTAACAACGCTAATTAGAAAAAAATCTGTAAAAATTAATCATATCGATTGCAATAACAGGATGGATGTGACACACATAGATAGATAAAATGTCACAGTTGTCAAGACTGTTTGTCGGGTTTCCAATGCTCACACAGGGTGATAAACAACGCTGATACACGTAACATCTAGTTATATTCAGATTTAAACAATGCCCGCCTCAATCTTCAATACTTCAGTAAAATACCACTAGTAGAAGAACCCGACACATCTTCATGTAACAGAGAATGTTTTAGAAATTGAAGGAAAATGAAAAGATTTGTTGAAATCGAATTTGACAACTATGACAGCTTATTAAAAGTATCGTGTGTTGTAGTTTGGAAAGATGACCGAACAGAGATCTGAATAACAAACTGTGGAGAACTTGTTTGTGTCAGGTTCTTCTGCTAGTTACTCGGAATCGATAAATAACCAACACGAAGATCTCTGCGATCGCTAAGGTTTTCATCAACGGACTGATCGGTAACGTTACTCTACCTGTGCTCCGATTTAAGCGGCATGTTCCGATCAACGTTTATCGACATTGTTAAAGGTGATGAAGAGTTTAGAAACCCTAGAATGATTGTGTTTTTACGGGAATAAAACGTGATACTTGAAAAAACGCCAATATATACGGCCCGTATATAGTTATACGGCCCGTATACATGTGGTAACATCAAAAACCCTCAAAAATAAATCAATTGAGCCGTATACGTTTTACAAATCGTATACACATGTATACGACTCGTATAACTGTATACGGGCCGTATATAATAAAACAAAAAAAAATTCCCTGCGCATTTTCCTATTCAAAAACATTCTATACGAGCCGTATAATTGTATACGGCCCGTATACAATAGGGGATGTGAAAATAAGATATAGGGTATGTGGGAATAAGGCACCCCTATAAAAATTTCCTCAATTAACCGAATATGATGTTTTTAGTGTAGCAATCTATTAGGGTACTCGGGGTGTAGCTCGGTTACATTGGGTTTTTGGTAACGTCGTTGCCAATCCTTCGGCTTCAACACTCGGTTTGTGATTTTGGTGATTACTACCTGATTTTGGTAACACGGTACTCTTTCATCTCTCTCCTCTCTCTCTCTCTTTCATTTTTCTTCTTTCTTTATATTCCATTTTCAATTTATGTCCCAAATTAAACAAACAAATTCTTTAAAACTCTATTTTTCTCTCTATTTTTCTCTCTTTTATTTTCCGTCAACATATACTTATTTTCGGTCATTTTACAAACAAAACGTCACATTCTTTTGTTATCAGACATTACCTTATTTACAAACCAAACAACATGCCAATAACATGTTCTCGTCATTAAGGTTTCAATAAACAAACAAGAATCTTACCAAAACAAACAAAAAACGAAACTTGTTATAAACCCAACGGACAAAAATTATGTGTCATGTTCCAAAGTACCCGTAAAATATCCTTTAAATTTACAAATATATTAATCAGATACTACTTTAAATCGGTTACAGGTCATTTCGGACCGCTATATATGAGTCTATGGGACCTTTAGTCTAGGGAGTCTATAAGGTTAGATATTTATAATGATATATATAACAGCTGGTTGGAAGTTAGTTACAAAGTTCAAAACTCTTAAAAAATGTGAAAAGCCATAGGAGTTTGGTATTACTACCACACCCAAAACCAAAACCAAAATCCACATATAACAAAGTGAAGATTACTAAAACATAAGAACCCTAAAGGCCCATAAAAACCTTAAACACACCATCATACAACTGAGTACAAAACACCACATAATACTAAACATTAAAAACCATAATTAACAAAAAAACACCATTGGAGCCTTATCATAAATAAAAAAAATCTAAAGGCATACATCACTTCTTATACTTTTTTGGACAAAAACACACTTTGTAGTTTAAACTCACCATATAATACCTAATATATTGAAGAAAGTTAACAAAGATTAGAGAAAGGGTGTGCTAAAATAGTGAAATCCCTAGGCATGAACAAGGAAGGAGGCAAGAGACAAAGTGACAAATGACATTTTGGCATCATGTGCTATGCACATGGGGATGAAAGCCAAGCCCAACCAAATGGGTGTCTACACATAATCATGGCTAGCTTGTTCATCATCAAAAAGGGGTGGTTGGTTGGACCTTTGTCTTTCACATGGGTAAGATTGCCCCACCCACCCCATGTTATCATATTTTACAACCTTACATTTTCAATTGTAAAAGAGTATATGAATCTAAACTTATGGTTAAAAGCATTTTTGAACAATATAGAATGATAATTCATATACACTATAAATCAAAAGATATTTCAACACCAAACTCATGCTGAAAAAGTATTGGATCTTTTCTAGACATACTAAAAGATCCTAGTACAAGTTGGTTTGGTTTCACACATGATTTACTATCAAAATATCCTAAACTTTAATCTCATATATTATTATATTACTAATATAGGGTGGGAGTTGGCTACAAAGTCCATTTTTCCTACAAAGTGTAAAAAGTCTTAAAACACCACAATTTCAGCTATAAAACACACTCAAAACCCACAAATAACAAAGTGAAGATTACTAGAACACCATATTTGTGGGTTTTGTGTTGTGTTTTGGATGAAAAGGCTTTGATTATCGAAGACTAATATTAGTGTGTTTTATTTTGATTATCATGTTGTGTTTTATATTCATAGTTCTACGATTGTGTGTTTGAAGTTTTTATGGACTGTTAAGGTTTGGATATTGTGTTTTAGTGATCTTCACTCTGTTATTTGTGGGTTTTGAATCTATTTTATAGCTGAAATTGTGGTGTTTTATGACTTTGTACACTTTGTAGAAATATACTAATATAATAATATTAATAAGTAGTTGCTATTTTGTTTCTTTCATATGTAAATACTTTTTATAAAAATTTATATCAATTGATTTAACTAGCAAGCTCTTCATAAGGTATTTAATAAGCTCTTCATAAGGTATTTAATAAGCTCTTTATATCCACAACATCTTAAACCCATTTACTTATGAATGGGTCAATTCGGGCAATGATTCATCTCTAACGGGTCAAAGGTCTCCTGTCTCCGTAAGAGTGTATATATTACTAAATGCATAAGAAATTATGAACCTCCTATACCATTTTATTCAAAAAAAATTGTTTTTCATAATCATATCTGAAATATTAGCTAGTTTTTCACAAACTGGTTTTGGACCAACCTGGCCTGGGCCGTACATAAAATCACCTGTTTTGACCCATTACCCAACCCACCCGACCTAGCCATTTCGCCACCTTCTAACTTTAGTGCAACGGGCTCAGAAAACGGGCACACCATATATATTACCTGTATCAATGGGGAATTATCGAGTGTTTTGGTGATAGTACTGTATATGAGTTACTATAATGCGCAATAAAAAAACACTTGCACTCGCTGATCTAGTTTCAGTTTTCCTTACACTTGCGATTGGTTAACGAACGCAAACGACTAAATTAACCATAAAAGTATTTGATACAACATTCTTTTGGTTTCAGTTTTATCTTAAAGAAGATTAATAACTTTGGTTCAAAGATTTTAAATACCCAGAATATCTTTTCTTCGCTTATCGCACTTGCATTTATATAACAGCGTCGCTTGATTGATATAATGCATCCGCCGATGTTTGTAAGTAGGATTACAATAATGTGAGAGCAGATAAAATCAATCACAAAATCTTTACTTCTTAAATATAACATCTAAAAATACTAACTCAATAATCCATCAACAAATTTCTTCAGCAAATATGACGTCGTATATGGATTGCACTGCACAAATAATCGAAAGAGATCAATAAAATGTTCGAAAATGTAAGAACATGCACATTTAAAGACCAGATATACAATAACAAAAACTGGCTATATTTGTTAATTGTTTTTTTTAATTAAGAGTTAATTATTGTTTTCGTCCATGTGGTTTGTCAAAAATCAGTATTTTAGTCCATTAGTTTAAAAATTGGGATTTCAATCCCTGTGGTTTCACTTTCGTAACCATTTCAATCCATTTATTCTGTTAAGTACAGGGACTGAAATGGTTATGAGGTGGACTAAAATGGTTACGAAAGTGAAACCACGGGGACTGAAATCGCAATTTTTAAACTAATGGACTGAAATAGTGATTTTTGACAAACCACAGGGACGAAAACAGTAATTAACTCTTAAATTAATTAGTTTGAAATAAGATACTTCAAACTGCTTATTTAAAACAACTTATTTCACTAGTAAATAATTTGATAAGTAGTTCCCAAAACACTAAAAAACAACTCATTGTTGTATTAAGACGCGATAAGCGGATAAACGATTTTGATAAGCAATACCAAAGTATTAGCAGTAAATCATCACTATTCTTTCAAACACTTTATTTTTACCTTCTTCTTTGGGGATATTAGGTTGATCAACCAAAAGTTGTTCAAAAGCTTGTAAATCGCCAACACTGCAATATATTAATCAAACGGCATATTTTGTATTATCATAAACAAGAAAAATACGACTTTCAACCCCTTTACTTATGATGGGTGGTTGTGGTTATGTTTTATTTGAACAAATAAGTAAAACTTCGACTGTAAACAAACCGAACGATCATTGTTCATGTTTAACACTTTAACTTTAACCAAACAAACGAACAGACATGAGCATTTAAACGAACAAAATATCTTGTTCGTGTTCGTTCATAAAGAAACTGAACTTGTTCGTTTGTATCCGTTCGTTAAACTTCTAAATGAACGGTTCACAAACATAATTGAACATAATAGACACACCCAACATAAACCAATACGAGTGTAAGTAAACATGAATAATCAAACTTAAGTCTAAAGTACCATCATATTACATCGAACATTTTGGAATTAAACGTATATATTTAAACAAAGGGTTTTAAAATACGAAAATCAAACTACTTTCAAATTAATATTAGTAATAATAAATAAATTAGAATGAATATTTAAGCGAATGAACAAATATAAACGAGCGGACATAAATGAATGTAAATGAACGTTCACGAATAACAGGTCATGTGTTCATGTTCATTTGCTCCTGTCGAGACCCTTGTGTATTTATTAAATGAACGAACATAAACGAACTTCCCGCCAAAGGGTTCACTAAACGTTTGGTTGGTTTATAGGCCTAGGTACAACCAAATAGGAAACGGGCCAAAAGTTCTTCAAAAATATACCCATAATGCATAAAACCTCCTAAATCATTATTCTTAAAATAGAGTTAATACTGAAATAATATAACGCTCATACTAATATTTGACAAACTAATTACGTATAATAAGATCAGATTACCCGTTTTGACATGTCACCCAACCCGACTTACCGTCTATGTCGCCACCTCTACTAAAACATGCGACAAATATTCTAAAAACATACCTCGGGTTCAAGGCAAGACCAGCAAGTGCAGAAATCACTGATGATTTAAGCAGGTACCTGAATTATTAGATAAAAATATAAATATAAATTGCACTTTCTTGCCAATCGTATTGTAAAATTTTGTAATATGGTGGTATTACTCGTTATCTCAAAGTAGACAACAATAAAAAAATAAGAGTAAAATGCCATTTTTGTCCCTCAGGTTAGGCTACTTTTGCGACTTTCGTCCAAAGGTTTGTTTTTCATCCAAAAAGTTTAAAATCTTGTCATTTGGGGACGAAAGTCGCAATAAACTGCCAAACCTCAAGGATGAAAATGGCAAAAAAAAAACAAAGTGAAGGACTAAAATGCAGCAAAAAAAAGTCATTTTGGATAGAACAGGCAAATATGCCCAAACCTCAGGGACAATTTTGGCATTTTACTCAAAAAATTGTACATAATTGGTGACAAGTGTATGAATTCCTACTCTGATTGATACATCTCATGAAGAAGCCGAAGTCCTTCTAAGCAGTCTGCAATACTTGGTTTTACGCCAATGCAGTAATTTAACTGTTTCGTTGAGAACTGAATAGAACCACCTTTTAGTTGCTGCTTAGCATCACGATAAGTTTTTGCAAGCGATAAAATGATAATATTTAATTCCTCCCTGATGACATCAAAATATAGTTGGGGTTAGAGCTGGCAAACGAGTAAAAAACGATCTTAGAAGGTGACAGGCAAAATGGGTCGAAATTCACCCAAACTGTTTTTATAATGCTTTAAATTAACTAAATCATTTTATCAAAACAGTTAGATTTTTTTTAAATAATATAATTTTGTTTGTCGCAGACTGGACACACTAAATATATATAAAATTTCTGGAGAAAAAGTATTTCATGCCAAATCGATCCGTTTTGACCCTTAACAAAAAAAAGAGTAAAATGCCATTTTCGTCCCTGACGTTTGGCCAGTTTTGCGACTTTCGTCCAAGGTTTGTTTTTCCACATCTGGATCCAAAAGGTTTGAAATCTTGCCATTTTCATCCGGCTCGTTAACTCCATCCATTTTTCTCCGTTAAGTCAGGGGTAAAACCATCTTTTTGTTACTTAAAGATCAATTAGGTCTTCTTCAGGGGTATTCAGTCTTTTTACATAAAGTGAAAAAGACCGAATTGCCCTTTAAGTTAGCAAAAAAGACCGAATTGCCCTTTAAGTTAGAAAAAAAGACGAAAATGCCCTTGAACTAACAGAGAACAATGAATGGAGTTAACGAGCCGGATAAAAATGGCAAGATTTCAAACCTTTTGGATCCAGAACGTAAGTCGCAAAACTGGCAGGGACGTAAATTCCTTCAATTGAGAAAATAAATGAAAATGTCAAATGCAGCTTCTTAAACCATCGAACACAAACTTACAAAATTTTATTCATTAAGAGCATGATCATCTGTAGCGATTCCATCTGCTTTCTGAAGATCAAATCTTTAACATTATCGATATCTTTCAAGAAACCATAGTTTTTGGGATCATCAAGCAACTGATCAAAGATAAAAAAAAAACGCTAAGAACGAAGAGTTAGAAACGTAAATAAATATTTATTTTTGAAAAATGTGAAGAACCTGCAGCCTTCCAATGATCGAAGAAGCGTTTCTGAACTGTGAAAGTAATCTAGCGTGGAGATCATCCCATCGATCCATGTCATCTTTTACTTTTTTGAATTTTTGCTGATATTTTTTCACTGTTGCCTCCATTATTAACCAGTAATGATATATAATCTCTCGCCGATATTCCTGTAAGATATACTCGATTCTGCAAGTTGTTAAATGACGAAACGCACTAAAAATTATGAAGCCGATTTTGATGTTGATATTTAGAAGACCACAAATACTTAAAAAGTTAAAAGGGTGTTTCAGTGCACATTGTAAAAGACTAAAAGGTAAATCATTTTGCATTTACTTTAATGATAAGTTTTCTTACACGTAGGCCTGGCAAAACGAGCTGGTCGGGTCACAGGTCAAAACGGGCTGATTAAAATGCGTGTAATTTGGTTCGGGTCAAAACAGGTTTAATTTTAAAGTTTCTATCATTGAATTTACTTAGCTTATTAAATTTGAATAAACCACAACTGCATAAAACATACAAATTGATTAAAATTCTGGAGCACTATAACTAGGGGTTCTTCAGAGTTCAGGGTTTTTGGCCGGGAAAAGTGACCCGATAACCGACCCATTTAAAGTTCGGGTTATATGGGTTCAGGAGGTTAGTTCGGGTCGGGTTGTTCGGTTTTCGGGTTTAGATGTAAAATGAAAAAAAATAATAAATTACAAAATATCATAAAAATTCAAATAAATGTTAGGGTTTTTTTCGGGTTGGGTTGTTTGGGTTTTTTTCGGGTTGGGTTGTTGGGTTTTTGGCTAGGAAAAGTGTAGTGATAACCGACCCATATAAGGTTCGGGTTGGTCGGTTTTGGGTTTTTCAAGTATTCTCTAATTCGGATTCGGGTCAGGTTTCGGGTGTTGGGTAAAAATGGGCAGCCCTAACTATAAGTCTATAACTCAAATGTGCAAAAAGATTGCCTTAAAATATAAAAACAAAGAACACAACCCAAAGTTTAGAACATAAAGATGATCACCACATACTCTGCAACTGAATTGAAATGCAAAAAAGATTAACACCCATTAAATGCAACAATTACATAACTTAAAACATGTAGTTAATTGATGAAACAATGGTTAACCTGGTGGGGTTAACTCACTGGTCTCGTCAAGTAGGGTTAATCCCTTCTTTCCGAGGATCCTTGGCTGGATCGTCCGCTGGTTGGTTTCCTGCACAAGGAAACAAGCCGTGACTCGTAACAAGGAGGATGGGGTGGGGGGTGCTCCTTGTTACCACTCTCCGGCGTGAGAATCAGTAGTTTGCTTATGAAGCAAAGTGTGATAGTAGTAGTGAGAGAGTTGAGAAGTGATACCTCAAACCTGGTTTGGGATGGGTATTTATAGCCGAGGAGTGAAGGAGGGTAGTTGAGTAGCTAGTCTGACATCGCACAGGTGTGTCAGACCTGTCAGTTACGGTGAGGATGCCACGTCCTGCTGTGGTGTCAGACTGTTGCACATATGTGGGCTAGTAGGCGACTGTTCTCAGTGCTACTTGCACTGAGTGTCAGACCCACTTGCCTTGTAGGCAGGATGCGGTGTCAGGCCGCATCGCTACTTGCGGTAACTGATGTTGTTCCCGCGTTCTTTGTTCTATCCAAGATGTATGCGGGATGCGGTGCCGTGCCGCATCGCCGCTTAGTGACTGTTACTGTTGTCCAGATCCCTTGTCGTGACGAAAATGTTCATAGGATGCGGTGCCAGGCCGCATCGCTATGTGTAACATTTATTTCCGTACTTAAGGTAAGTCTTCTCATCACTGGACAGATTGGACCGCTATGTTCGCGCGTGCCCGCACAGACGCGAGATCTGGGACCATACCCCTTCATTAATCCACAGCTACAGATCAACAAGATTGAATCTTTACACAAAAAAATAATAAAAACCCTAATTCATCACATTACCATCTTAACTAGATTCATTCTTAGCTAACATATAACAGAACATATGAACAGATTTAAATAAGAAATATACAAAACATTTTGAGCATCCAAGAAAAATGAATGTGTTTTAAAGAAAAGACATAGAACCTGAATAAACAGATGGGAGCCAGATATGAAAAGGTTGAATCAAAATGAAAAAAATACGAATCTTGAATTGTTAGAAGAATCAAGACTTGTTCCTTTTTGTGTCAGAAATTTGAATGAGAAAGAGAGGGTTGTGAGTTTAAAAGCAGAAGGTTCGAGCAGAAATATTGATGAGTTCAAGTTCAACTCTCAAGATTGTGGGAAGTGGGGAGCTTGGGTTGAGGGTTTTGCTTGATATGTAGTGATTGTGGGTTTTACCGGACCACCCAAAAAAGTGAGGTGAGAAAGCGGCGTGGGTTAGCGGCGTTGGGCTGTCATGTTGGCTTGGCTGATTTTTTATTTTTTTTTTATATAACTAGGGTTAAGACCCGCCCGCGTTGCAGCGCGGGTACATCGTAAACATTGAATGAATTAGTTCAAACGTTATATGATGCATTAACCATATGAAAACACACATTTCGATGTATCCAGTTGAACTCAGTGTAACCTGTATAAGCATTGTGATTGGATCAAACGTAAAGTAAATGGAATTTATATCGAACAATCATAACGTATTATATGTGACCCAACTCATACATAGAAAACGTAACGGGTATGAAGGAAAATATGCACATGTAATCGAAAGGGATTAATTAGAGCTTTCGGAAAAAAAGGGTGAAAAATAAACCATAATTTGACTTCACTCGGTTCGAAAAAACTTTACGAAACATACATAAAATAAACACGAACACATATTATGTTTGACCTGAATCATTTCCCAAAAAAGTTTACGCCAAAACGTAGAACAACTTGAATTTATACCAAAACGTACATAAAAATATGCATGTAAAAATAGTTTATTTAAACGAAAACGTATTATATTTGACCTTACTCGTCTATAAAAAAAAATTACATCGGAATGTAGAACAAATAATATTTATACATACCCGTACATAAAATATGCACGTAAAAATAGTTTTTAAGTAAAGGAAGTATAGGGGTAAACCGAAACAAAATATTAGTAAAAAAAATTAATAGGTTAAAAACGTTCGTAAAACCGTGCCAAGTACCACCAATGCCACAGCGACATCGACTCTCAACATCGTAAAAATAAAATAGATAAAATGGTAAAAATTACACTGAATGAAAAGGAGACTAAAATCGTTGAACCACGCACACCCGTTACAGGGTCTAATGCGAAGAAATTAACCAGAAACGTTAAACGTACAAAATAATTAGGACCCGCCCGTTGCGGGGAAGTTTTCAAAAGGGAAAAACTGGACGCGTTGCGACGGGTCTGTCAAATATGAAAAAATAGAGCAAAAAACGTTGAACCTCACATGCACGCTACGACATGTTAACTCGCAAAATTTATAACGAAACGTAAAACGAAAAACTTGCGAAAGATAAAAAGTATGATGGACCAAAGTTGTAAATAATAAAGTGTTGTGTTAAATTACAAAAGATGAAAAAGTTTGAGTTAAAAGTAAAAATTTCAAATGGGTTAAAATGTAAAAGAAAAAACTTTAACGTTGAAAATGAAAAATCAAGTTTTTTTTTTTTTTTTGAAAAAGTCCCAAAGCATGTGGTACAACTCATGATGCATAAAAAAGTTGCTAAGTTATATATGGAATAATTGAGATTTATAAAATAAAATACAAACTTATATTATTTAAAAAAATTACATAACATCCTAAAAATTAAAAAAAAACTACTAATTAAATCCTAAAAAATAAAAATAAAAAGTAGTTAATAATTCCTAAAAAAATTACAGAGTTCTATAAATATTAAAGTGAGGAGCCCACTTAAATTATGGATTCCTGTCGTGCCTCCACTCGATCTTCGCAATCTCCATTCGACCGTCGTGGCTTAGGCCCCCGCAGGGACACGATCGAAACAAATTTTAAACCGATCCAGCTTCGGTTTTAGTTCGCGCCACTTGTGTTGGCACGCGTTTAGATTGTGGCGGTTGTTACCAACGTGTTGTTGGTATTGTTGGAACGCTTGCGTTGCAACGTACGCTGTGCGTCGACTATCGAAGTGACAAGCGCGATCTCCTCCTCCGTCCAATTCACTATTTTCAGTTTTGTTGTTTGGTTGGAAAAAATTGAAAGTTTGATGTGAGATTGGTTGAAGAATTTTGTAAAAAAAATGGAGTTGGGGGGGGGGGGGGGGGGGGGGGGGGGGTGGGGGGGGTATTTATAGGTAAAAATTTTTAAGGTTTTTTGAAAAAAAAAATGATTTTTACCATTAAACCGCCATGCCAAACGGCTATGTCTAACTACTATGGCTAACGGTAAAAAATGAACACCAATCCTGGCTAGCCAGCTCACCCCGCCCAGGCTTCATAGCGACACTGGCTGGGCAACGCCCAACTCAATGCTGGCACGGAGTGGGTTAGCCAGCGTTGGCTGGCTTCCCACGGCCAACCAATGCCACCACTCCCCGCAGTCTAAAAGGGGCTTGGGGTGTCGGTTAGGGCTTGATCTTGGTATGTGACGGGTCTTGAAGAAAATTTGGGGGGTTATAGGTAGAGGTGGTCACAAGGTGTCTAGGAAACGTGTGTTTTTGACCGTTGGAGGGGGTGGCTCAGAAACACCGGCGCAAGTGGATGCGGGTTCAAACAGCGGAGATGGGTGATTAGCGGGTTTCGCACTTCCGCCCCCTTTACCCTTGTTATTTAATTAGGGAGTGAAGATGACATACGAACCTGACTCTGAAGATAAATTCTAAAACGTGAAATATTTCGGATGGCCAGATGGATAATGAAATTATTTGGGTATGGACTATGGAATTAGTTTTAACAAATTTAACAGGTTTTTAAAAAGGTGTACCTACATCGGAAATAACTATGTTGTATAGTTTCAAATAATATAACAAATACTATGTTAAAATAGTTAGAAAGTTGAAATTATTAAAAAAATAGAAGCATAAGAAATGTAGTTGAATAACTGACATTTAAAGACAGTTTTATAAGTGAGCTTAAGATCGAGTTTTGAGTATCTAAAACGTGAAATATATCAGACGGCCGGATGAATAATGAAATTATTTGGGTATGGACTATGGAATTAGTTTTAACTATAGTGGACTTCGACACCAATTCAAACAAATGTAATATGCGCTTTGCATATCATTCGAAACACACACATATGCACGGATACACACAAGGATCATCTCCCCAAGTGATAACATCAAATCTTGGAAAATATCAATTTTTGAATCCATTGCAAACATTGTCAATTCCACCGTACTGTTATCTTAAATTAATAGTTATCGTCAAAAGTGT